>CAIGRH010019323.1:0-12789 GCA_903798295.1 Fraxinus nigra | reverse complement strand
CTTGCGGTAATCAAAGTTGAATACGCTTTCGACGTGTCAGTAAGTAGGAAAATTTCATTAAACTCAAATCGTCCAAAACATCATACAAAAAAATATTGAAATAACATTATACAATTTTTAACGATAAACCCAATTTTTTAGGACTTATCCACTAATACAATTCGATCTAGATTTTTTTATGTGTCGAAAGATCCATCCCAAAACACCGCCCTGGCAGCCCCTTGCAATTGGTTAATTTTGATAAATAAAGCTTGTGAGAAATTTTCTACAATAATGTCTTTTTTCTTGGCATTCGTAAGCGAATCAACAAGTTCGAATGTTTGTGAGATTTTGTTCTTTCCCATAAGTTTCCGCTACATCAAACTAAATGGAGCATCGTGAAAAATACACCACACAAATAAATCAGATAAACCTGGAACTAACAAATGAATCAGCTAGAAAAAGGAAATTTCAAGCATGTTTTACATTTGAAACTGAGGACAAAAATTTCCCCACACTGTAGATATATTTTAGAATACAACTTCTATTATCTGCTTTCAAGATTCCATCAAATAAACAAGCAAAAATATCACTTGACAAAGGAGCACAAAGAAACTTAACGCACTGTGAAACAAGAATTCGCACAAAATATCAGTAGAAATCTATAAAATCTTTTTTATTCACGTGTACGAACGATCAAGAAACTGAGTGACGCCTTCTCTTCTGGAAAAGAAACCGATTTTCTGGATTAGCTTTATCTTGCATTTGCTTTAAATCTTTAATCCGGAAGAGTGAATTAAGCTTGCCCAGTTTTTTCGTAAATGATTTGAATAACTTGTTGGCAGGGTGGGACTTCATGAGCTCATGTTTCATTGAGATATGGTTTTTCTCAAGATCCGTTAGCCTCATTCTCATTCGTGCAACTTCAAGCTTCAGTTCTCGGTTTTCTCTTCTTACTGAAGCATAATTATCTCTTGGAGAGATGCATCCGCTTCCTGCACAGCTACCTGAGCGCTGTGGGAATTGTCCATTCAAGCCAAAGAATAATTGATTGTGCCCTCCAACCCCATTCATAGCATTACGCATTCTGATCTGTTCAAAGTACAATACTTGGACTGCTATCTGCACCGGTAATCGTTCATTCTGAGCTGCATGGCTGCATGCTTCTTCAGACAGCTTCTGAGAGTCGACTATTTTGCATAGCCGGTAACGTTCCAAGTCCTTTATGTTGGGATGAACCTGCCAGTGAGTCACAAAATGTTGATGAACACATTGGCATAGAGATGTAAAATGGTATGTAGAGGTGTAAAATGGGCCAAACGAGGCCACCAGCGCAAAGGGCCATTTGCATTCTTGGGCTCGTTGGCCCATCTATAAAGAAACGAGGCCAATTGCCAATCTTTTTGGGCCATGGCCAGGCATGCCACCGGAGCCAAACAGTTTTCGTTTTCTGTACTTTTGGTAATTTTTTTTTTAATAAAAATAAAAGGAAGATGTTACGTGTACCAAATAGATTACATAATTTTTTACATAATCAACACGTGGCGGCCCCCTATTGGGGAGGGGAGGCGCCTGGCCTCAATAGGGGGCCGCCACGTGTTGATTATGTAATCTGTTTTGTACAAATAGATTTTTCCAAATTAAAATAAAATCACTGCCACAACTTGTCCCACCTTTTGGGCTCTTGTTGGACGCCTCTGCATTTTCAGAGAGCCCACTATGCAAAATGCACATAGCCTAAGTCACAATCTTTTTATTAAGGCTTGCAAAGGCCACGGGCCATGCTACCTAGGCAATGCTGAGCCATTTACGCGCTCAGCAGCCCATTCAATACATTGAAAATGTGTAAAAAGATGCAGTGTGCCTATGGCTTGAACTTGCTTGTTGCTATTTATTGTTTGAGATTGAAAGAGTTATTCATCTCACCTTTAGAAAGATATCTACAGCTCGATATAGTCCATCATAGACCATACGAGCGTGGTCTGGAAGTAATTCTGCTAGTGCTACGAACTTCGATGGAGCCAAGTTTGAATCCAATGCAACTTCTGCAAGATAATTGTCCAACAGCTTCGACACCTTAATTATCGAACTTCGCTTTGGGGATCCAGGGCTGTCAAAGTGATAAACCATATCACTTTCATCCCTCGGGTGATTATCCTCTTCATCATCCTCATCAAGATTCAAGAAAATTGAGAAAATCCTCAAGACTGAATCTGTGTCATACAATGGGCTGTGGTTGTTTCCATTCAGATATGCAGGAATGAGAACATCTTCTATAATTCCCTGATCCAATTGCAGGCCAATCCGCCTCTCAAGATCAGATCTACAAGATGTTGATGCTGATGCTGCTATTGCAGATTTCAACAAACTTGAAAGGAATGACATAGGAACTGTGCTTTTTCGTGATTGAGTTGGTAGTAAACTAACTATTGTTTCAATGGTGACCCGTTGTTTCTTCTGCAAGTCAAGATCTGTGGAACTTCCTTTGACCAATTGAGGATCCCTTCCTACAAGGCCCTTAAGAAAATTTTGAGCATAATTTATCAGAATTCGGCTGATTATTTCCTGTTTTATGCCCTTTGATTTGACTGCGGTCAAAACTCGTTGGAAGAAATCTAGATTCAGAAATGCTAGTGACTTTTCCCACCAGTCTGAAGGCGTTACTTCTTCAAAGCATTGGGTAGGTTTTGAAGGGAATTTATGCTCCAGCTTTGATAACCCCGACGTTAGCTGCTCCTTACACGCATTATTTGCGATTGCATTGATTATCCTGTTAACCAGGTTAATGTCTTCTGATATAAAAGACTTTCACAGTGATGCAGTACAGATATTGCATTTGATATGTTTGGCAGCACCGTATCCTTCAAATATACTTCAGTCCTACCTTCCAGGTTCTCCTCAGAAAATTCTTCGGTCATTTCCAGAAAATGTGCTGCACATCGCAGCATAGAAACATTTGATATTGAAATCTCGATGTTCACTCCGTAACAAAACTTTGCAGCCAGCTCGAATGCCTGTGATCCACCAGGAACACTAGGAAGATTCAGCCTTGAAATATTGGAATCTTTTGCTTCCAACATCAATTTTCTTATTCTTCCACTTCGAGAAAGTAGGGGGAACTGCAAAAGAAATAGAAAAATCATATTATAATCTTAAAATGAGCTTTCATTTTCATGAACGTTTGCTGGTTGACAAAGTATGCATGCCGTAGATTCAGTAGTAAAAATCTGCATCAAAAGAATCAATTCTTATTAATTTTTTTCCAGGAAGTCAACTTGATATTCATACCCACGCCATATCTATAGTAACCTTTGGTCCGCATTTTAACTTTAATCAATAAGCCAATAACAATAATTTCGGGAAGTGTTGTTTCTCGGCCCTATATAGAAAGGTTTATCTGGCATTCGGTTTGACTAGAATCACCATATGATAAATACCTATTTAAATAGAATTCAACTCCTCCGACAGGCAAAACTTTTGATTAGATTACCCTGCCATCTAAAGAATTCAAAGTGCAAGACAAAATATAATTTGTAAGTCACATTGTTCTTACTTTGTGAAGTGCAAAACTTGCTGTTCTGACTTCAATAGTTAAATCACTGGAAACATCGGATATAGGCCTGTAAAACAAAATTTTAATTAAATATACAACAACGAAAAAATTAAAATTTTCGAAGGGAAGACAAGAAAGATTGCATAAATTGTTAATTTGATTTCATAACCAAGAAAAATAAGAAATCGATCGTCAGCTTCTTCTTATACATGTTTTTCCATGTTCGATTCATTGTAGTCGAGAATATATGTTTCACAGCTACAGATTCAAGCACAGTGAAGTCTCCAAACCTGTGGACTATGTTACTCATCTTGGTCTGAGCTATATGACACGGAGGCCACAGTGGAAAACTGAGGACTTAATGATAGCAGACTGAAGGTGAAAGCTCAATCCTTTCTGCTTATGATATATTTCAGCAAAGTCACTTGTATGCACAAATAATTTTATCTTATTAGACATTTTATTCAAATTGAAAGAGTAATGATTCTTGATCTTGGTATTGAAAAATTTAGTCTTGGTTCGGTTTTTCAAGATGTATCAGGACTTCTCTATTAGTGGACAAACAAAAGTTGGAGGATGATTAATGATTAAATACAAGTTAGCTGGAACTTATAACATGGGATCTTCTCAATTTACAGATTTGGTGTTTCTTTGTATTTAATGAAAGGACAGAAACCAGAGTGTCGGTTGTTACTAAAACAGCAACTGTACAATAGTTCTGTACATGAACAGTAGACAAGAATTTAAGACCACTGGTCTAAAACTATACTAATTGATGTTCAATTTTTCATGAAATTATAGTACTTCTTGGGATAAACACATTAACATGGGGTAACTCCCATGTTTTATCTGGCATATTCAATGCTTGTTTAGCCACAAAACTCTGTATTATAGATTACACGACATTTGTTGTCTTCCGTTATAATTTGAAGGATATGAGATAAGAGACTGATAATTATCGACAGGATCTAGGAACAATTCACTTCAAATGCTACTAAAAAGGCTTGATTTTGAAAACTCATCAAACTTTAGTAAGTGGGATTCCGTTTGCAAGGATTAAAACTAGATTCTTACTATTTCTCCTTTAAAAACTATGTGAATTACCATACATCTGTTCTACACTTAAATTCAAGTGATTATTGGGATAATTAAGCATCAATAATAATGATATCTAGAAGAAAACATAAGCACAGATTTCTACATTTTGGAATTCAAATCCAGCAAAATGTGAAATCCAACAGAAAATTCACAACAGGAATAGATTAATAATGGGGTTTTCAAGTCAAATGCAGAATCATCAGAGCCCAATATGTACTTGACGTTGAAACTCTTCGAAAAAGTGTGGCAAAATTGAGGGGAAAATTTACCATTCTGTAACATGTTTTGCACTTGAACTGGGACGAAATGCCCTTTTCCCTGAAATAATTGGTTTCAATTCAGCAACCGTAGCAACACCCATTTCCTCAATAATTAGCCCAAAATTCTCAGCCTATGAAAACCTCCCAGAAAAAGATCATGTTCTTCCCACTAAACAGACTGGACTTGCCCTTTAAGCCACACTAGCACCTGTACTTTTTTAAATGCCATTGCTTTTACATACTCATGCGTGTATGTGTGTTCCTTGAGGGGGGAAAAGGAAGACTCTCTAGCCTGGAGTAAGGAGATAGTCTCTAAAACTCATGCAAGATTAAAGAGCATTTGAAAGGCTTCAATATAAAAATTTAGGATTTTGCTCCTATGTCAAAATTGTATAATTTGGATCAAAAGACATTGACCTTATTTTAAATTAGGATCATGCTACATGTACCGAATTTTTTTTTCGAATCTTTTAACTATTACTCACAATGAAAATGTAGACCGCATTGTAGGAATTTTTAAATACATGCGGGCCACACGCCTTACGTGAGAGTGTATAATTCATTATGTACAAATGAATTAACCTTTTAAATTAGCAGATGATAGCCTGTGTTTAATTAGAACCAACGTCTTCGTTCGAATCTTATATACACGTTTAGAGATTCATCTTACTCGTTCACATGGTATTTGACTTGTACACGTGATTTTTTATGCAGATAAGATTTAAATAAATAAATAAATATAATACTTTACTTTTTAGACTCGATAGTCAACAATTTCCTTAAATTGGGCTAAATCGAAATTTAGAACTTTTCGGTGAAAGGTGAGGGTATGTAATGATGGCAGGTTAAAGCTGATTAAGTCTTAAAAAATTCACAAATTATGTGTAAAGCTAAAAGCTGATAACATCGAGATTATGAGAGTAAGCATGCACGTAAGACACCTTCCACGCCCCCAACGTAGGGCATGGAAGTTATCATGGTTCGCGAGAAGTAACTTCAAGCATTCTTTTCGCGTAATTTGTAATTCTAAGCACCATCCGTTCCACAAAATTTAGAAATTATTTTATAATTGATCAAACCATGTATTCAAACTACACGTTTCAATAACATAAGTATTATCTTTTCATTCGTCACTCATTTTTATCTATTTATAATCAATTATTCTCGACGGAGGCTTAGACAACTTTCTTATTTCTATCCTTCGGTTGATTTATAAGTAGGTCGTCAGTACTGTAAAAATAGAAATGTTCGATCATATCTTCCAACTGTCACCTCGTTTGATTCGGAGTTTCAAATTGATAAATCTACTACATCCTTAAATGATTGTATTTATATAAATCGGCAATAAAGACTAATGCAAGACCAACTCTGGAAACTATCATGAAGATCGAGAAATCACAAAAATAATTGGAAAAATCCGCAATTTAAGTAAAATTATAGAAACAATTATTTGATTCCTAAAAATGATGGAACTTGCACCATTATTCTTGATTAATATTAAGTCAGAATTTATTTTTGGTCCATGTGTTCACTTTTTCACAGGATGCACCAATTAACATTTGACAGTGTAATGCTGTAATGTATTTATTACTTTGATAATATGTTTAACTTGTAAAAGTGCCTTTTTTGCGGGATAAATGTGGAAGTAATTATGGTTTAATCCACTTTAAAACGGCGACGTATTAATGATGTCTCCACTAATTTTAATCACTGTTTAATGACTGGAAAGTTATTAGTAGAATTAATTTTACAGGCAAAATTTATTGGAATCGTGTGATGATCACAGCATTAAGATATGATTTCATACAAATCTTATGTTTTAAGGTTGTAAGGACCACATTGAAGGAATTTTTTTGGAACAGGGACACAAACCTTAATAAATATGTGCTAAATTAACTCAAAAAAGAATAGGTATAAACCAACTCGATCCTCACATATGAAACTAGGTTCTATTTCAGGACTTGAGTTGGCTCTATGTCCTTCAGACTTCACTATATTTTCAATTTTAATTTTCAAAACCGCACCTGCATTAAAAGGGTGTGATTTTCTCTTGTATAACCATTTTAATATATAAACGTGGCTTTGAAGGACGTTGGTCTTAATAAATGAAAATTGCGGACTAGGTCTAATGTCACATCTCCAATCTAGTTAGAGGAGTTGTATTAGGTCAAAATCTATCATTTCTTGTCACTCGAATCTAATATTGGCCATAGCACAGACGTTAAGAGAAAATAGGTGGGTTGTGTACTTTTGATGTTATTTATGATTCATTGAAATTTAAAATTCCCTCCAATAGTCATTGTACTTTCAAAGTTGTTCTTATTTGTTACTCTCTTTTATTCCATTTAAAAATTAACGATTTCGATGATGTGACAAACGATATCATTTATTTCCGAAGGATTTGAAGTGACAGATGGAAAACAACTTTGAAAATATAGCCCCTGATTGGTATATATTAATATTTTCATTCTCATTTTTCTACTCATTTTTAACCACATGTTTTTCAATAAAATAATATTTTTTTATAAAATCATTAACTTTTCCTTCTTGTTCAACCACACATTCTTCATCAATTTAATATTCTAGAATATATTCTTTTAAAATAATGTGGTTTAAACACACCTTATAGTAACTATTCGAAAGCAATATTTGTCAAGCAACAACATTGAAGATACGATAAACATTGTATTTTTATTCCCCAAACAGAAAAAACTCTCTCCCTTCATAAAATACTCTCTCTCTCTCGTCGAAACTGAAATCAAGCGAACATGATTGCTACACGACGGTGTTGTAGGGACGACCATGATAGAAGAGGTGGGGTTTGAGATGAAGGTACATGTGAGGGTGGTGGTGGGTTGTTGTTTGATGGTTATAGATTGAGGTACAAGTGGTGGTAGTGGTGATGCGTTGGAGGTGGAAGTAAAGGCGGTGGCGGTGGCGATGGGTTGTGGATATGAGGTGTCTGCTAGCTATTTGGGTGGTGCCGACGGTGGTGGGGTGGGTTGAGATGAAAGTGATTGTAACTGATTAATTTGGTAATATGTAACCATTAAATAAATTGAAACCTATTAAATGTATGATTTGTGAGTAAAACTTGTAATTGTGATCCATAAATTCTGTATTTGTGATTGGTGACCTTATGTGATTTGTGACTAATATATGATCGTGATCATAAATTGTGTGTTTTTTTGTGATCGTGACATGTTTGATTAATATATGTCACAAAATTTTACGAAACGTTATAAATTGTGACTACTTGATTTTCGAAAGATTTCATCAAGATTATTATATTTAAAAGTGTATCTTGAAAGTATGCCTTGTGAATGCACGCGACAAGTCGCAATTTTAGTCGAATGAAGGTGGTGGACCTTGATTTGGATCGTCATGATTGAAAAAAATCTATAGTTGACTCTCAAGGCAATTGTTCCCACACAAAACTGTGGCCCTAACGCAGTTGAAAAGCATTACTAGTTTGAGGAAGATGGGCAAATAGACGGTTTCAAAGACATCGACAAAATGATATGATACTTCATTTAAAAGGTAAATTATTGGAAAAGTGCAATAATAATAATAATAATAATAATAATAATAATAATAATAATAATAAATAAATCTCAAATGAGTTAGAAGATAACATAGATGACGCATACATAGAAGATTTTAAGAAAAATGATATTTTTTTTGTGAGAACGTACGGTCAAAAGTTGGAAAAATTTACAAATTCATGTGTAAAATTATTTTATTAGCAGAATTTGTGTTGACAGTGAATTTTAGCCTTGTTTGATAATCATTATTTGGGAAAAATATAGTTTTAAATAGTGATTTTTTGAGGAATGTGTGATTATTAAAAGTAGGAAAAAATATATTTATATTCTAAATATTTTATTATATGAATATGTGATTAAAAATAGAAAAATAAGTATATTAAAAGAGAGTTTTCAAATAATAGTTGTCAAACCTTGTGTCACGGACCGCAACTTTACTTAAGTCCCGTAACTCTATTGCAGCTACAGTTTGCCCAACTTCGGCCGCACATTGTAAATAATTTATTTAAATTGTAAAATAGTTAGAAATTATAAAATTTTGGTATGATTCTACGAACTTTAAATATCTACTCCCGTCACTTGGGTTTTTGTTCTGAATACTATAGTGTTCACTCCATACACTAGCCATTGTAATTTTCTGCTTTCATCTATTATAATTTCTAGTTTTCAAGCAATCAATGATCAATGCATTTCAAATTCATGTTGCAAGCTTTCTACAAATTGTAATCAAATTTTCTTTCACCCCGAACGACCGAGAGAAGGCGGAAGGTAGTTTAGCGGAGTAGACTACTACCGCATGATGTTCCTTTCTGTGCTAAGAAGAAAGGTATCCCGTGAAAGTTGGTACCAGAGCTGCGACTCAAGACCCTCGATAAGAAAGCTATGGATCCAAATTCCTCGAACACCANTTAAATATCTACTCCCGTCACTTGGGTTTTTGTTCTGAATACTATAGTGTTCACTCCATACACTAGCCATTGTAATTTTCTGCTTTCATCTATTATAATTTCTAGTTTTCAAGCAATCAATGATCAATGCATTTCAAATTCATGTTGCAAGCTTTCTACAAATTGTAATCAAATTTTCTTTCACCCCGAACGACCGAGAGAAGGCGGAAGGTAGTTTAGCGGAGTAGACTACTACCGCATGATGTTCCTTTCTGTGCTAAGAAGAAAGGTATCCCGTGAAAGTTGGTACCAGAGCTGCGACTCAAGACCCTCGATAAGAAAGCTATGGATCCAAATTCCTCGAACACCATAGAGGTGGTAGATGTTCAAAAGAGGAATACGAAACAGCACGTGGATGCGCTTGAGGTGACAACCACTAGGTTGTGCTATGCCGTGAGGGCCTCGAGGAAAAGGTCGAGGTGACAGAGACGAAAATTCAGGAATTACACATCCAACTGGATTAGAGCCGAAGGGCTAACGCATCAATGACTGAAGCTGCTGCTATCATACCTGATCTATAGGATGAAATGGAAGCGTTTAAAGCTCAATTGCTAGTGCTTCAACGTGCAATTGGCAATGGGCAAGCCACCGCATAAGAGCATGTACATAGGCTCAGAATTTCAAAACAATGTACCTACCGAGGGGCAAACATGCTAAGAAGTTGAAAACTTCTTGTTCGATATGGAACAATACTTTCTTGCGGTTTCGATCAATGACGAAGCGAGAAGTGTTACAACAACTACCATATATCTTGGTGGGGATACAAAACTATGGTGACGAACAAAGTATGCTGATATTCATGCCAACAGGGTCCGAATAGATTCGTTGGATCTTCTCAATGAAGCTATCAGATCTCAGTTTTTTTGAAAAATGTGGAATATGAGACACGACGGCCACTACGAGAACTGAAACATACGAGCTCTATCAGGGAGTACGTGAAAGCCTTTTCAGGACATATGTTGAATATTTGAGATATGTCGGGAAATGATAAGCATTTCACTTTCATGGAAAGGTTGAAACCATGGACACGCACGGAGCTTCAGAGGCAGAAGGGTACTGATTTGAGCACAACCATAGGAGCCACTGAATGTGTGAATGACTATCAGCCAGAATCTAGAAAAGATCAATCTTCAGGGAATAGTTCATCTGTTGGATGTGGGAACAGACCTCACAGACCTAGCTCAAACTCAAATGGGGAAGAGCGTTACTCTCAGAACAAGGGATGAACCTATCAAAATAGCAGTCAAGAAAACTATAACGAGAACACGAGTAATAACTGGAATAAAGTAAAAGCAACAGGGGGTAGATATGATTTCACTCTTAAATTGATGTGCTTTTTATGTGAATGACCCCATCAGGTGGCGGAGTGTCCTCGAAAACAGATGGTTAATGCATATTGTCAACTAGTAAGTGGCGGAAGAAATTCAAAGCAAGATACCCCCACAAGCTAGCTATCATGGCGAAAGCGACTCCGAAGAGGATGATGATGTAATTGGTACATCCTCATCGATGCTATATAATATCGCACCGAGCTACTAAAACGGACGATTTTCCCTCGAAAGAGCCAAAGATGGAAGAATTGAAGGCTCCCATTTGTAGGGCGAAATACCTAATATACATTGATGTGAAGATTAATGGAAAGCCAATCAGGGTTATGGTGGATACTGGCGCTACCCACAACTACCTTACAAGTACCGAAGTAGAGAGGTTCGGACTTGTTCTGGAGAAAGGTAGTGTAAAAGTCAAGGCAATCAACTCTGTTGCTCAACCAATAGCTGGAATAGTGAAATATGTGTCAATTAAAGCAGGTCCTTTTGAAGGAAGGACAAATCCGTCGGCAGTTCAAATGGATGATTTCAAGCTCATTCTGGGATTGAAATTTCTTCGAGATACTAAGACAGCAGTGTTGTTGTATGCCGATTCATTGATGATGATGATGATGATAGGTAGTAAATCATGCGTCATCACTACACAAAGTGGGAAGATGTGCGAGAAGAGTATCTCGACCATGCAATTTAGTAAGGGTTTCAAAAGGAATAAATCCTCATTTTCTGCACTCTTCGATTAGAGGAAATCGAAGAAGCGACTGGTCTTATTCCAAAACCTGCCAGAAGACTTGTTAAGGAATTTGAGGACATCATGCCGGAGAAGTTACCAAGGAAATTACCACCAAGAAGGGCAATCGATCCTGAGATTGAACTCATTCTAGGTGCCAAGCCTCCCGCCAGGGCACCTTATCGTATGTCTCAGTCGGAGCTTGAAGACTTTCGAAAATAGTTGGGAGAAATGTTGGAAAGTGAGATTATTGTACTATGAAATCACCATATGGAGCTCCCGTGTTTCAGAAAAGGCTGATAGTTCCCTTCGAATGTGTCGCGACTATCGAGCCTTAAACAAGATCACTGTAAAGAATAGTTATCATATTCTGCTAGTCGTCGATTACTTCAATCGACTGAGCCGGGTTAGGTACTATACAAAGATTGATCTCAGGTCTAGATACTGGCAAGTTCGGGTCAAATAGGGAGACGAAGCAAAGACTACGGTGGTAACCAGATATTGAGCCTTTGAATTCAAAGTGATGTCTTTTGGCTTGTCAAATGCTCCAGAAACATTTTGTACGATGATGAATCAGATACTTCACGGGTTTTTAGACGATTTTGTGGTGGCGTACCTGGATGATATAGTCATCTATAGTGAGACATTGGATGAATATGTACAACATGTGAGATAAGTTTTTAATCAGCTACGAGATAATGAACCCTACGCCAAACCGTCCAAATGCTCATTCGCTCAGACGTCAATTAGCTTATTGGGTCACATCATCGAGCAAAGCAAAATACACATGGATGCGAAGAAGGTTACATCCATCAAAGATTGGCAACCACAAAAGAATGACCACGATGTGTGTTCATTTCTCGGGGCTATGTAATTACTATCGTAGATTTGAGAAGGGATATTCAGAAATTGCATTGCCACTTACTGAGCTGACAAAGAAGGATGAGGATTGGGACTGGTCATCTCAATGCCAAAATACTTCGAAAGGTTAAAGAAATCTATATGGACGAACTCAGTGTTAGCCTTACCAGATATGTCTAAACCTTTCGAAGTGCATACTGATGCCTTAGATTTTGCACTTGGTGAAGTCCTTATGCAAGAAGGACATTCGGTAGCGTATGAGAGCCGGAAGCTAAATCCGGCAGAACGTCGTTACTCGGTGCACGAAAATGAGCTGTTGGCTGTAGTTCATTGCCTTAGAGAATGACATCACTATTTGCTTGGGTCTCCATTTATTGTGAAGACAGATAATACAGCAGTGAGCCACTTCATGTCCCAACTGAAACTATCGAGTAAACAGTCTCGTTGGCAGGAACTTCTGTCAGGATTCAATTTTATGCTAGAGTATCGTC
>CAIGRH010019307.1:0-27479 GCA_903798295.1 Fraxinus nigra | reverse complement strand
ACCGAACAGAACCGAATCGAACCGAGCCCGAACGGTTCTAGAATTATATCTGAAACCGACGGTTCCATTTACTAAATACCTGAAAATTTCTGAAACCGAAAAAATCGAACCAAACCGAACCGACCCACGCCCACCCCTAACTAGGGTGCAAAATATTGCAATATGTTTTTGACTGGATTAATGACTTGTTCATGCAATTAGTAAAAAAATATGGTCATTAATTAATATGAAATACGTTCAAATCTTTTCAAACTCGGAAGGGGGATGACTTTGCTCTTTATTATTGTTACATAATTTAATCTTTAATTTATCGTACGGTCAACTCTCACTTAAAAATTTATTAGAATCGCTTAACTTTAAAATTGTCTTAATCATTAAAATTCAATTTACTTCCAATATATTGCATGCTAGCTCCCATTGACGTCTAACTTAAGATGGAGCCATAAATTAATAACGGGTAATTAGCACAAAACTTTATTACTTTTCAATGTTATTGTTCAAAATGTCTCTACTATTTTAATAATTTATTCGGATTCATTAGCACTTTTGAAAAAAGTTTGGGAGCGTGATTATAATTTGTTCTTTAATTTTTATTTTCCTTTTTTTAAATTTAAATAGTAGGGTATATTTGTCATTTTATATTTTTTAATTGAAAAATTAGATGAAATCATGAAAAATATGATTTTCTCAATGAAATTGAAAATGCTAAAAAAATGAAATGCACGAACGTTTTACACAATTTATTAACATGTAAAAACATTTTGTGCTAATAACCCAATTAATAACTTCATGATATAATGAGATATCTCACGTTTTATTAAAAAAGCATATCATATAATCAGATCAAAATTACGAATTTAAAGATAAATATTGGGTACTAAACCCCTATTTGGTACACATTAAAATTTTTATTTTCATTCTTCTACTAATTTTCAATCACACATTTTTCAATAAAATAATATTTTCCATCACATCAATAACTTTTTCTTCTTTTTCAACCACACATTCTTCATTAATCTACTATTCAAGAATACATTGTTCCAAAATAATATGGCTCAAACACACCCTAAATTACAAATAAGCATCGTATACTTTCAAATTTCACATATACGACTTATCCTTATCAACATAAAACACGTTAAATTGCTATTAAATTATAAGACCAAAGTAACATAAATTTTTAGTATGGGTAACCCCCAAATAATGAATTATGTGATATGTCGAGTGGAAAGAAGACACATCAAACAAAAAGGAAAAAGAAAAAAGTATAGGGGCCCAAACTGGAACATACAAAAATATATTTTAATATTTTGAAACTCATATTCCATTATTTTCTGATAGTTCGATCGTCCAATTCAACCTCAGGATGGAAGTTTGTAACGAGCTTTGATCGAATAAAAAATAATAACAATAAAAACCCATATCAAATTTCAGAATTATAGGCTGAGTTGAATTGATGCTGCAGAATATCATAAATTCTGATTATTTGAATTGGATCAGCAGCTCATATTCACCTCCCTCATGGGCAGCTCTAATCGCTGGATTTTTCGTGATCCTTACTTTGACCCTCTCTGTTTATCTTCTATTCGAGCACCTCTCTGCCTACAAAAACCCCGAGGTCAGACAGAAAACAATTTTCTTGATTTTGTTTGTTGTTATTTTCTAATGGGTTTTTGGGTGCTGAAATTTATCTTTATTCGTTTTCTGTGGGTGGATAACAGGAACAGAAATTTTTGATGGGAGTGATATTGATGGTACCCTGTTATGCTGTTGAATCTGTGAGTCCTGTTTCTCATGTGATTTCTTTCATTATTTTTCAAAACTAGATTGAAACAAGAATAATAATTGATGATTTCTCTGATCGAGCTGAATTTGTATAATGGAAGCACATGTTTGCTCTAGATCCTTCTCTGTTCCCCGCCCAGCCCCTTCATATTTTTGGTAATGTTATAGTGACTTGAGGGATAACAAAGTGTGAAAATGAGTTTCTGCAATGAAGTATAAGATTTTTACTAACTTTGTGTAAAATACTTTGAAAAGTTATATAGAAATGGATGGTTCTTTTCTTCTATCCAATCACAAAAGCTAATCCACGGGCTTTTTAAAGACTTGGGAAATTTATAGACTCTGTACAAATATTTAAAATCCAAGCATATTCCCGTGACAATTTGGTTTGTAGGATAGTCAAAATGTGCACATAATATAACATTTCTTGTAAGATTTCATTGTCAGACTTGTTGCAGTTGTACGGAATTTATCTTTCTCTAACACGGTTTGTTTGTGCAGTTCGTATCATTGGTAAACCCAGCAATAAGTGTTGATATTGAGATCCTGCGTGATTGCTATGAATCCTTTGCCATGTATTGCTTTGGGAGATATCTCGTTGCATGTTTAGGTACGAATATCATTCTTCTCAAAAAATTTGATGTTATCATGTCTACATACAAATCACAATTTAGATTTTGATTAGCTTGTCCTTTTCACTTTCCTTTTATAAATATTTTACCTTTTGTTTCCAGGTTTTTTATTTAAATTTTTACAATGTGAGACCTCGACATCCATGTTTCTTTTTTAGAAGACCATTAATGTTATGTTAGTTGAAATCGTCACAAATCTGCAATTTGCTTGATATCTTAAACTTCCAATAGAACTCATGTCATGTTCTGAATTAGGTGGAGAAGAAGGGACAATTGCATTTATGAAGAGGGAAGGACGCATAAGTGCAAAAACGCCCTTATTAGATCATGGGTCTGAAAGGGGAATTGTAAAGCACCACTTTCCGATGAATCTTATTTTAAAGCCTTGGAAATTGGGTCAATGGGTTTACGAAGTTATCAAGTTTGGTATTGTTCAATACGTAAGTTTTCCTCTCCTTAGTAAACCTTTTAGCATATGCTATTGTCGACTATTATTTAAATTTTCATCATGTGAAATGAACCACATAAATTTCCATGACAGATGATTATAAAAGCAGTTACTGCTATTTTGGCAGTGATTCTCGAAGCCTTTGGTGTATATTGTGAAGGAGACTTCAAATGGAATTGTGGGTAAGATAGATGTACATCTCCTAGATATTTGGAACAGTCAATCATCACCTTTTGGATAAGTATGTGATTATGTAGTGACTAGAAAAATGGGCATGCGAAGAATATGTTAGCACTGAACTTACCAATGAAAAGCATTTACAGTGTTTTGCTTCTATTATGGCCTTTTTTATTTGAATGCCTATCCAAAAACTTTTTCATCCTATCATATTTTCATTACGTCCATCTAATGATATTAATGTTTTCCTTGCTATAATTTTTGTCTTGGATCATCTCCTCAATCCACATCTTATTCTATTGTTAGTTTTATGGGTTCTCATCATTGTTGGCTTGCAATTAATTTCAACTGGCATTACCTTTTGAAATGTTTTACCATCAAATTACCTCTATTTAATCTTATATTGCCATTTGATTTGCATAAGTGGCCTGAAATATCTCTAATTATATCTGCCTTCTGTTCTTTATAGGTACCCTTACATGGCCGTGGTGTTAAATTTCAGTCAGTCGTGGGCTTTGTATTGCTTAGTTCAATTTTATACCATCACAAAATATGAATTATCACACATTAAACCGCTATACAAGTTCTTGACATTTAAGTCTGTCGTGTTTCTAACTTGGTGGCAAGGTGTGGCTATAGCCCTTCTCTACACCCTTGGTTTATTTAAAAGTCCAATAGCTCAAGCACTGCAATTTAAGTCAAGTGTTCAAGACTTCATCATCTGTATTGAGGTAATTATTTTAAGTTGGACTTCACTATTTTTATAGCTCCTAGTAAACTATATTACTTAGAACAATTTGATATATTTGAGAAACGCTGTGAAGGCATGATTGCTTCCAAGTCACTTCATTATTCAATTGATTAAACACCCATGACCTTTAGACATACAGACTTCAACTGAAGGTAGGTTTTTATCATAAAGTTATTTCATTCTGGTAAATGATCCTCTTCCAGTTTTAGCAATTGGCAATTGTGCCGTAGATAGTGGAAAGACTAAGAAGTAGGTCTCTACTTCCTATTGGTAAAGAAACAGATGGGGGACTTAACATGCTTCTTCTGGTGTTTAATGAAAAAGAAAAGGAGACAAGCTTCAAGACTGAAATTGCCTCTTCACAGTTGTTTTTTGTTTGGTTCAGGGGAAATAATGATAGCAACTGTTAATTAGGAAAAATGGGTAAAAGTCAAAGAAAGGGAAAAGGAATCTACTATTCAATCCCTGCATGGTTGCATTGAATTATTTATTTATTTTTTCATGCATTTGTTTTAGCTGAAGCTGTAGAGGTTATTTTATTTGATCAAAGGACTGTGGTTAAGTAGATGCAAATATGATTAACCTCACAAATTATATTCTTGACACCACTTATTATATTTAATTAATTGATTCACACACTTGCACAAGCCATAGCATGTATATAAAACTGTGGGATGGAGATCGTTGGATCTTGGTGAAATTCTGGACTGGGAAATTCAGTATGTATCACATACATTTGTGATACGATTTTTTGCCGTCAAAACTTGAAGATGAATTTATCTAGAGATAAGAGAATGACGAATATTAGATGTTAGCTCATATTATCACAATGCGAATGTAAATAAAAGATTGGGGTTAAGAATACAACTCGTTTACAATTCTTTTTATATGTGTGTGTTTGTTTTTAATATTATTAATTTGTCTTGCATCTTTTATAAATGTTATTACATTTAAGTTTCAATTATAAACATAATATTGATGGTACATATGAGGCAATTCTAATGAAATCTATACTATTAGTGTTATTATATTTTTGATATTAATTATAGAAACTTTCACATTTATCTTTAAGTTTACTGCATTATTTATTGTTAAAATTAGCAAAAACTAATAAAACTAACCAGCTTCCAATTTTATTAAAACTTCTCTGCTGTTGTATACAAAATAAAAACTATAATGGTATTAAAATAGTACTTGATTTTTTGGAAGAATTTGTGTTCCCAGAGGAAATAAAAAATACTCTATTTTAATTACAATGAAGTATTGTTTGTCGTACAAAATATGCTGTACATATGCATTGTAATGATACTAAAATAACACTTCAATATTTTAGATAAAAAAATCTATGTTTTAATTTAAGTGAAATATTATTCTCCATTCATAATAATCTGTACATATAGTATGTACACATATAATATAGTTTTTGACTACAATAAAATAATTATTTTCCTTACTTTCAAGAATGGGTTAGGATTTTTGGGAAATCACATCTAGAGTCCACTGATTTGAAAGGGGGAAGTATAAGTGCTGTGAAAGTAATGTAGGATAAGTTTGTCTGACTTGTGAAAGAATTAGATGAGTTTGATAATGATTAGGATCATGAGTTAGGGATTTGAGAATAGTGCAAGGAAGTTTGTGGTATTAGAAGAAAATTACAGGATTTTATGGGGAGGAATCAGGGAGGATAAGAAACAAAAAGTAAATCTAGTTTGAGGATAGAAAGGATTCTAAGCTTCTGAGAGATTTGAAGTACAGAAAGAGGGGGAATCTATACGAGGTTGGCTGGTATACTTAGATATGCGACTCTCTTTCTATTGTAAATTAATGAAGTATTAAATCGAACCGGGAAAGAAGGATTCTTGACAATTGTTAATGATTGTTATATATCATGTACCAACAATTTAGTTTATTCTGAATTTCTCATGTAAAATATTTGAGATTAACAGGTTTATATATTCATCCAGCACAGATGGGCATTGCTTCTGTGGTTCACCTTTATGTGTTTCCTGCAAAGCCTTATGAGTTAATGGGGGATCACTTTTCTGGAAGAGTTTCAGTTCTTGGAGATTATGCATCTGTAGATTGCCCTCTAGATCCTGATGAGGTTAGAGACAGTGAGCGTCCCACAAAATTACGTCTTCCTCAACCTGATTTTGATATTAGGAGTGGAATGACCATCAGAGAAAGTGTACGGGACGTCTTCGTCGGCGGGGGTGAATATGTAAGTCATCTTCTTTCACTCATTTGTTGAGCCAGTTTGTCCTTACAGCTTTGAACTGTTGTTTCTGTTGCTGAACATTCTGTTGAAACTATCATCATATCTGTCTATTTTTCCTTTTCATATTAAGTACATTTAGAAGAAAGAAATATTTGTAAAGTTCGGAATGGAATTTTTGTTGTTTAATTTTTTCTCTCTTTTTTCTTGTTGAGGTGGTGGTGAATAATGATGGGGCTTGCAATTACTTGCATTTCGTAGAATACGTGTTTCAGATTAAGATCTTGATATCTTGAGATCTCAGATTGACCAGATGACTTGAGGATCCTTAAAATTTGTAGGTATAATCAACTTGTCATGGCTTCCACCGTTCCACGATTTCTCACTAGATACTATATGGTGTAATTAAAAAAGTTGTGTTGATGTCTCGTGGTTTCATATGGATGAACTTTCTCCAGTGCAAAATAACTCACTCATTGACTTCTGCATAGCATCTAGGCATAAGATTGATTAACTCCGTACATCAGTTATTGCGGGGTTTTATGCATTAAAAGAAAGAAAAAAGTTAGTATGATCAAAACCAAGCTCACATAGTCATTCGGTCTAAAGCGGTTATCCTCTATCTGGTTTGATTGGTTAATCAATAATCATCTTGACATTCTGAAGATGGCTAGTATCTGACCTAATGCTTCCCCAGAATAAGGGTTCACAAAACGACCAACATTTATCCTCCTCTCCCAGGATGCTGTTTCATTTGTTTACATGTTTTTACTAACGTGGTTATGCTCATTCAGAACTTAGTCACTTGGTGGGGTTAGTGAAGTTAGCGCTTGGCTAACAAGGAGGAGAAAGGGGTTCTGTCTATTTTTTCTTTTAGCCCTTCACATTGATTAAAAAAGTCCTTGACTGTTTTCTTTGATTGTCTTGTGTCCTGCAACTGAAGATTCATTCAAGCATTACCTCAATACCATCTTTTACAATCATGTTTTAACTAATGTTCTTGTGTTGTCCTTTATCGACACTTTGAACACAGATTGTAAATGATTTGAAGTTTACAGTCACTCTAGCAGTAGAACCTGTGGAGAAAGGAATCAACAAGGTCAATCAGAAATTGCAAAACATCTCTCAGAACATAAAGAGGCATGACAAGAGTAGGAGAACAAAGGATGACGGTTGCATAGCTAAGACTTCACCAACACACAGAGTGATCCGAGGAATAGATGATCCTCTCTTAAATGGAAGTCTCAGCGACAGTGTCAGTTCAAGGAGAAAGAAGCATCATCGAAAATCAGGGTATACCAGTGCTGAAAGTGGTGGAGAGAGTAGCAGTGATCAGACCTTTGGTGGTTATCAAATTCATGGCCGTAGGTGGGTTATCAAAGATTAGTTAAGGTAAATGGTTTGGCAACATTACTTTTACATTTCATTTGCAAGAATTAACCCACCGACGTGACACACTGAGGCCTCAACACTACATTTTCCAGCATTTTATGCCCCAAGAAAAGTTCATCTGTCCTTTGATGGTGGAAGGGTAATATATGCAAAGGGCTTGGCTCCTGTCTTGTTATTTTGCAGACAGCAGGCCTTGATGATTGTTGTATAGAGAGACCTATGTCTATTTGGATGAAGATCTGTTTCTCTAATACTAAACTTCAATTTATGCATTAACTTTTGAGTTTATAGCCTTTGCTTGTTTCCAATAGTTACCTAAAATTTATTTGAAGTCTTAATTGAGAACTTGAAACATTACTGAAAAAAAAAAGAAGAAGAAGAAAAAAATCACAGTAAACAAATGACAAAATCTGCACAATTTTTTTTTTTTTTTTAAAATTCAAGCAAAAACCGGATTTTACAAATATACCAGATTATTTTAGCTGAAATTTTGTTGTATTATTTTGTGCCAGCAATACACTCACAACCGATAACAATATAATTAACTGCCTGTAATTCCAGATCCTCCTGTCCAGTTCATATCCCAGCTCTCCCGCTTCTTCTTCTTTAACTGCACTGTACATTTTCCACTTTTCCTCAATAAAAATTAGAAACCCACGTCAAGTACAACGTCAATTCTTCGTTTCAACCCATCATCATTCTTCTCAACTTATTTGTATTTGTTATGATTTTGAACTTCCCCTTGATTTCTTGGTACAATAATTCTCCAAGAATTAGAGTAAATAAATAATGAGGGGCCGGGGCTCAGATTTTCAGCGACCAGCGAGGCCACGATTTTCAAATGTATTTTGGATAATTTTGTGTGGATCAGTAATTCTGCTGTTTTTTGGTCTATTAAGCACAGAGAATCAGCAGCCCACTTCAAGATCGGTTGCCAAGGTAATTGTCGATCTCAATTTATCTTTCTTTTTTCACTCTTTTCTCGAATTTGAACCAAGAAATTGAAAAATGGTGTAAATTTAATAAAACCTTTCATTGGACTTTAGATTTTAGTTTTGATGACTTGTGGTGCATTTAATGTGGTTGTACTTCCACGGGTGTCTTCTTGTTTTGTTAATGATGGAAATTTGGAATGTAATTATTGAACTGTGTATAAGAGTGAAGAAATGTATACACTGGTGCTGGGGTTTCAGTTCTGCAAACTGTTTAATATATGAATACGGGATTCTTGTTGATTGGAGACGAATGTCGATTGACTTGTATTTGTTGTTTTAAGTTGGAGTAATAATTTATATTAGATTATAGGATAGTAATGACATATAATCTTATAGGAAATTTCTAGTAAATTCAGTAAACTGTCTAGTAGTCTTCTTTTTGGATGCTACATTCTCAACTACTTTTCCCTCAAAGAAGGGACTTGTGCAAATTTGACTCCAGATGTGGTTAATATTGGTGGCACTCCATTTGCAGTATTGATAATTCAAATTAAGAATTTTCATCATCTAGGAAATTGTTAGGATTCTGATTCAAAAAAGAAATAACAATGTAGATAAAGAGACTTTTAATTGAATTGTGAAAGAACAGAAATAACAGGGTAGCTACAGGACTCTTCTCTACTCAATTCTTGCCTGCCCTCTAAAGCCATGTTTACATTTATTTATAATGCCCTCTAACAGAATTAGTTTTCCCCTGACAGACCCCTCATTCCTCCCTAACGGATGCCACATGGTCCAGCCTGCTTCTTAGCCTTTCTAGAATAAGTGTGAACAATAGGGGGTCTATCACTACCCCCGGTTTCCAAAGACACCTTGTCCTCAAGGTGGAAGTCCGGGAAGTGTTGAAGAATTGAAGCCACAGGTTCCCATGAAGCTTCAAAATCAGGCAGTCCTTTCCACTTTATCAGGGCTTCAGGTCCCAAATGTTGCCCTGCAGGTGCCTGGCGCACCCCAAGAACCTTTTCAGGCTCCACATTCCAGTTCAGTTCAGTATCCAGGAGTGGAGGAAGCTGTTGACACGGTTCTGATGTCCCTAATGCCTTCTTCAGTTGAGATACATGGAAAGTTGGGTGTATAGCAGCTGTAGGAGGCAAGTCCAAGCGGTAAGCCACCGGTCCAATACACTTCACAATTTTAAAGGGGCCAAAGAATCGAGGGCCCAGTTTTTCATTGAGCTTCCTTGCCAACGAGCGAAGTCGATAAGGACGGAGTTTGACATATACCATGTCCCCTTCCTGAAATTTCACTTCCCGTCGATGTTGGTCCGCCGCGAGCTTCATCTTAGCCTGTGCCTGCTCAAGGTGAGATTTCAACTCTATCAAAATAGCATCCCTATGCGTGAGTAGTTGTTCTACAGCTGAAACGGTTGTAGGCTGTTTGTCATAGCGTAGTAGCGGAGGGGGGTCGCGACCATACACAGCCTGGAAAGGTGTAGTCTTTGTGGATGCATGAAAAGTGGAGTTGTACCAATATTCCGCCCAAGCCAGCCAAGTATACCAGCTGCGAGGTTTGTCGTACGCAAAGCACCTCAAATACGTTTCAAGGCAACGGTTCACCACTTCAGTCTGCCCATCCGTTTGAGGGTGGTACGCTGTGCTGCGACGAAGAACAGTACCCTGCTGGCGAAACAACTCGGTCCAGAATTGGCTAAGGAAAATTTTATCACGGTCTGATACTATTGAACGGGGAATTCCATGCAACCGCACGATTTCACGGGCAAAAGCACCAGCCACTCCTACCGCTGTGAAGGGATGTTTGAGCGCCACAAAATGTCCATATTTACTTAGCCGGTCCACTACCACCAATATAGAGTCGTACCCTCCTGACTTGGGAAGCCCCTCAATAAAGTCCATGGAGACATCTTCCCAGATTTGCTGTGGAATTGGTAGGGGTTGCAGCAACCCTGCTGGAGAAAGGGCCAGACTTTTGTTTTTCTGGCACACAGGACATTCATCGGTAAACTTCTTAACATCCTGCTTCATACCCTTCCAGTAGAGATCCCCCGTGATGCGTTTGTAGGTCCTTAAGAACCCGGAATGCCCCCCCAAAGTACTGCCATGAAATTCATGAAGGAGCTTTGGGATGAGAGACGAAGTACACGGGATAACCAACCTTCCTTTGTAAAGCAACTGATTGTGTTTAACCGAGTAATTGGGATGTTTGTCGGAGTCATCCAGAAGTTCCTTCTTAATTGTAGAGAGCTGGGGGTCACCTTCTATCTGCCGTGCCACTTCCTGGACATCCAGAACGGCGGGGGCTGAGATGACAGATAGTTCTATTTGTGGAGTCACCCGTGACAGAGCATCCGCAGCCTTATTTTCCAATCCTGGTCGGTATTGAATCTCAAAATCGAATCCCAAGAGCTTGGTTACCCATTTTTGGAACTCCCCTTGAACCACCATTTGCTCCAACAGGTACTTGAGACTCCTCTGATCAGTTCTTACGATGAAATGACGTCCCAGAATATAGTGCCTCCACTTTTGAATAGATAAAACAATTGCCATTAACTCCCTTTCGTACACTGACTTGAGGCGAGTTTTGGAAGACAAAACTTGACTGAAGTAGGCAATAGGTTGCTGGTTCTGCATAAGGACTGCCCCAATGCCATAACCCGACGCATCCGCCTCAATAATGAAGGGTATTGAAAAATCTGGCAGAGCCAATACTGGAACAGTGGTCATGGCTTCTTTCAATTTCTGAAATGCAGTTTCCGCCTCATCGGTCCACCCAAAAGAATCCTTTTTAAGCTGCTGCGTGAGTGGCCAAGAGATTTCACCGTACCCAGCCACAAAACGGCGATAATACCCGGTCAGGCCTAAAAATCCCCTTAATTCCCTGATGTTCCGAGGGGATGGCCAGCTGGTCATAGCTGCAATCTTTTCCGGATCTGCGGCTACCCCATCCCGTGAAACCATGTGTCCCAAGTACTCGATTTGGGCTTTGGAAAACTGACACTTTTTGGCATTAGCATACAGCTGGTGCGCCGCCAATACCTCAAACACCATCTCTAAATGCCGGACATGCGTGACCACGTCCTTACTATATACTAGGATGTCGTCAAAGAACACCAACACGAACTTCCTCAAGTACCCCCGGAACACCTGATTCATTAAGGATTGAAACGTGGCTGGGGCGTTGGTTAGCCCAAACGGCATTACTAGAAACTCGTAATGTCCCTCGTGTGTTCGAAACGCCGTCTTAGGTACATCTCCAGGCTTAACTCGAATCTGATGGTAACCGACTTTTAGGTCCAATTTTGAAAATATGGTTGCTCCATGTAGTTCGTCCAATAATTCATCAATAACAGGTATCGGGAATTTATCCGGTATAGTTGCCTTGTTCAATGCCCTATAGTCGACACAGAACCTCCAACTGCCGTCCTTCTTTTTCACTAACAGCACCGGGCTAGAGTAGGGGCTAGAACTAGGTTATATGATCCCTGCATCCAACATTTCTCTGACCAGAAACTTTATCTCGTTTTTTTGAATATGTGGATACCGGTAAGGACGCACACTAATCGGATCAGTACCTTCTCTTAATTGGATGGTGTGGTCTACTTCTCTGTTCGGAGGCAGTGATTTTGGCAGGTGGAAGACATGCTGGAATTTCTCCAACACCGGTTGCACTTCAACGGCCAGGGGCCCCTCCTCCACCCTTTTCTTTTCTGCCCCCAGGCTTCTCAGCTCCACCCAAATTCCTTGCCCCTCTTGCTGCAGCGTCTTTACCATAGCTTTTAGGGAGACTTCAATGTGGTTTCGCCCTTGATCTCCTCTCAGACTGACTACCTTCTCCCCTATCCGAAACCGCATGGTGAGGAGTTTCCAGTTTACCTCCATGTTTCCCAATCCTCCTAACCATTGCATTCCTAGAATAACATCGACGTTCCCCAACTCCAACGGCAAGAAATCTTCCACTACTCTCAGTCCTTGCATCTCCACCACCACTCCCTTGCAAATTCCCTTACCTTGCACAGACACCCCCGTTCCCATCACGACCCCATAATGGGTAGTGGCCACTGTCGGAATGTCCAGCTGCTTGACGAGTTGGGATGTGATAAAATTGTGGGTAGCTCCACCGCTTATGGCTCCTCTCAACTTCATGGTGCCCGGAGTAGACAGCCCAACAACCGAATTAAGTGATAATTCCACTGGTTTCGGAATCTCCACAGGGTCGTCTCCCTCCAGCGTGACTTCCCCTTCCTCCCCGATGGTCTCCCCTGCCTGTAACAACATCACCCTCAGCTCTCGGTTCTTACACCGGTGCCCGACCGTAAATTTTTCATCACAACTAAAACAGAGCCCCTTTTCCCTCCGCGCTCGCCATTCAGCGTCCGGCAGCCTCCGTACCGGAGTTTCTCTGCGCGATTCCGGCGCCTTTTCTCCCACCGTCACCATTCTCGTGGGAAATCCGTCTCCCGATCGCCCGTCTCCTCTAACCGGGGCTGTAGAAAACGATTTATATCCCCTTGGGCCTGAAGGGTTGGAAAAGGACCTCATTATTTGGTTCCTTTCTTCCACTCTTTGGGCCATTTCCATGATTCGGCCCAGCCCAATAGGTTGGTGTAACCTAATTTCGGCCCTTATGTGGGCCTTGAGCCCATTAACAAATGTGCTTTCTAGCACCTCTTCAGGCAAATTCACTAACGGGGCTGCTAAGGCTTCAAACAGCTGCCGGAAGTCCTCCACGGTTCCCTCCTGTCGGATGGCCAAAAATTTCTCCCAGAGGCTACCTTCCTGGGTCGGCCGAAACCTTATCAGTAGCTTTCGGCGAAATGCTTCCCAACTCCGAAAGGGCTCCCTTGCCTCTATCCATTGGAGCCACGAAAGGGCACTACAGTCGAGGCTTACCCCCACCGCTGCCATCTTCTCCTTCTCTGTTAGACCATTCACTTCGAAATACCTCTCCGCCCGATATACCCAACCATCAGGATTGTCTCCGCTGAAAATTGGCATTTCCAGTTTGCGAACTCGACGCCAATCCCCACTGTCCATGCTCCGATCCGATGCCGCCATCATTCCCTCACTACTATNGTCGGCCGAAACCTTATCAGTAGCTTTCGGCGAAATGCTTCCCAACTCCGAAAGGGCTCCCTTGCCTCTATCCATTGGAGCCACGAAAGGGCACTACAGTCGAGGCTTACCCCCACCGCTGCCATCTTCTCCTTCTCTGTTAGACCATTCACTTCGAAATACCTCTCCGCCCGATATACCCAACCATCAGGATTGTCTCCGCTGAAAATTGGCATTTCCAGTTTGCGAACTCGACGCCAATCCCCACTGTCCATGCTCCGATCCGATGCCGCCATCATTCCCTCACTACTATCCTCGCCCAACCCTTCCTGCTGTTTACCCAGGTTGGGTGCTCGTTGTTCCATCAAGGGGCCCTGGGTCAAGTTGGTTCGACGGCCCCTGTCTATCGCACCTCCGGCCCCATCCCCTTCCAAGGCCTGTTCCTTTGTCGCTTGAGGATGGTTCCCAGCGGCCATGGGTTTCTGATTTGCTTCTATTGCCTGTAACATCCTGGTCACATTTTGAGAAAGATTTTCCACTGTTTGTTCCAAGCCGGTGAGACGCTGCAACCCAGCTTTCAGCCCTTCAATATCCTGCAGCCCAGTTTTCAGCTCTTCCATTTCCCTCTCCATTGCTTCGACCTTGCTGTCCGTTTTCTTTTGTGCCATCAGGATTCACGTGCTCTGATACCAATTTGTTAGGATTCTGATTCAAAAAAGAAATAACAATGTAGATAAAGAGACTTTTAATTGAATTGTGAAAGAACAGAATTAACAGGGTAGCTACATGACTATTCTCTACTCAATTCTTGCATACCCTCTAAAGCCATGTTTACATTTATTTATAATGCCCTCTAACAGAATTAGTTTTCCCCTGACAGACCCCTCATTCCTCCCTAACGGATGCCACATGGTCCAGCCTGCTTCTTAGCCTTTCTAGAATAAGTGTGAACAATAGGGGGTCTATCAGAAATATAATAGCATCATTAAAGTTTTGATGAAATTTATCTGGTTATAATATGAAGAATCCTATTCCTTGGGGAACCGATTTAGTCTATGTATTAAAATTGTGCTCTTGATCTTATTCCATGAATGGTGATCCATGTCATAGGTTGTGAGGGTTCCATGAATTTGCAATCTCTGGTTATTTCTTTTTGAATGTGACGGTGTTAAGGAAAATATGTGAATTTTAGGACGAGTACAAGTTTGTTCGTGTAGTAAGAGTATTCAACGATGAATAGATGCCAGCAAAATATGTAATAATGTAAATGAAATAATTATCGTAAGTTTTCTTAAGTTCTTGTATGGGAAAGCTGAAAAACCACATATTTTAACAATTAATTTTAACCACATATTTCCGTAAAACTATAACTTTTCAACCATACGGTTTATCAACTTATTTCAAAATAGACACGACTAATGACTTGGAGAGTGGGAATTTTTGGGAAACTAGGCAAGATGTTCTCTTGCAGATGCTTCATAATGTATATGGTATTAGATGGCTTTAGGCACGAAAGGTTTAGTGCCAAGAACTCCTCCTAGTGTACTCTGGTGCTATGTTCCATTTGGAAGTTCCTCGTCTTAGCATTTTGTCATGGTGACATGCCAATCTTATAACATGTTTGTAAAGTGATTATAATTGGTCAAAAAAATACTCTCATAGGACCAACAACTACTGTCCGTTCATTAACTATATATTTCATAGGATTCACAAATTTGTAATCACTTAAATTTTAATTTACTCACTTACCAAACATGTAGTTAGTAAATACTTTTATTCGCGCAGATGGATTGAGGGTCTGCAGTTGAGGATGCTTGTCAAATTTGCACTCGTGTAAATGTAAACCATACATTCATTTTTGTTTGATTTGAATGGCCTCGTAAGTGACATTATTCGACTGTCTTTTGCTAATGAAATATGTTTTTGGAAATTAATGATCTTATTGTTGCTTTTGTATAGTTTATCAATCCATGTGTTATTTCCTCGTCGAATCATTCTAACCTTGCTAGTGCAAAATGAGAGGGGTTTTTTTTTTTTTAATTGCCTTGCAGAGATCCTATAGACATGAGAAAATTAGAGAAGGCCTTAATATCACTGATGAAAAGTTGAGTCCTGATTCTGTAGCTAGGCAATGGAATGATCAAATTTCCATAGCAAAGGCATTTCTTCTTGTAATTTCTAAAGAAAGCAACAACCTCCAATTTGCATGGAAACTTAGTGCTCAAATCCGCAACTCACAGATCCTTCTCTCCAATGCTGCTTTACGAAGAATACCTTTGACAACAAGTGAATCAGAAACTGCAATTCGTGGTATGGCACAGTTGCTCTTCCAAGCCCAACAACTCCACTATGACAATGCAACCATGATCATGGGACTGAAAGCGAAGATCCAGGTTCTTGAAGAACAAATAAATTCTATTAATGAGAAGAGTTCAAAGAATGGACAAATAGCTGCTGAAGAAGTTCCTAAGAGTTTGTATTGCCTAGGTGTTCGGTTAACCACTGAATGGTTCAAGAACTCAAATTTACAGAGAAAACTTGAGGAGAGAAGGCAAACTGCTATAAAACTCCAAGATAATAACCTCTATCATTTCTGCATCTTTTCCGACAACGTCCTTGCAACTTCAGTCGTGGTAAATTCAACATCGTGTAATTCCAAAAATCCGGAGAATGTAGTGTTCCACATTGTAACTGATGAGGTAAATTTTGGTGCCCGTTCTTAAGCAACTTCAAGACTCGGACACCCAAAACTACTATTTTTCTGGTAGTAGTGGTGATGACCATACTCCACTTAAGTTCCGGAATCCTAAATATTTATCCATGCTTAACCACCTCAGGTTCTATATTCCTGAAGTTTTTCCTGCACTGGAGAAAGTAGTTTTTCTTGATGATGACGTTGTAGTTCAGAGGGATCTGTCCTCTCTATTCTCCATAGATCTGAATGGAAATGTCAATGGTGCAGTCAAGACATGCAGGGTGATATTTCATAGATACCACATGTACTTGAATTTCTCTCACCCTCTTATTCGTGAACATTTCGACCCTGATGCATGTGGGTGGGCATACGGGATGAATGTTTTTGACTTGGTCCAGTGGAGGAAAAGGAGCGTCACAGGCATCTACCACTATTGGCAGGAAAAGAATGTGGACAGGACCTTATGGAAACTTGGCACCCTGCTTCCGGGATTGTTAACTTTCTACGGATTGACAGAGCCATTAAATCCATCGTGGCCTGCGTTAGGTCTCGGATACACAGATGTCGATCCTCAGTTGATCGAGAAGGGTGCTGTGCTGCATTATAATGGGAATTCGAAACCGGGGTTAAAGATTGGGATGGAAAAGTATAAACCCCTTTGGGATAACTATGTGGATAATAGTCATCCTCTATTACAGCAGTGCAATGTTCACTAATTTCAACTCAGCATCACATGTGACTCAGTTTTTAACCAAAATTTTGTATCTAGCAACTCTGCATCATATGTGGTTCCTCTTTGGATCAAATCCTTCTATGGAGGGACATCGTATACTAAATAGATGAAAGGTCAAGTGCTGTAAACATCGGTTTATTTTTTCTAACACCGATAATCTAAAACTCAATTACAATGGAAGTAGCAAATTTCACCGCTCAAGGACAACTTTAATGAGGTGCATTTTTAAGCACGAATTTTGTATCTTCATTATATGGTATTAGGGAGTTACAATAAATTTAAATAAAAAGTTGTCCCCAACCCAATTTGGAAATATCGTGACTGGTATATTGTATGATTGTCAAGACATGTTGTATGAAATACATGCTATGTTGTCGTCGTCCTCTCATAGGATGTACTTTTTTCGTATTCTCAATCAATAATTTGATGTGGCTATCCATTTAGATTTTCAGAACCTAATCTTGGTTCAGGATATGTTACATGATCTTCAAATTACAAGATTATATATTGCCTCATCTCAACATGTTGTGAAACCGTGTGAGATGATTGCCCTCATGTCATGTGCTTGGGAGACAATCAACCTCTTCATGTTCAACACACCTTTTATTATATATAATTATCAGTACTTATGTGCATACAAGTGATACAACTATAAATCATTCTGCTGTACATTAGTGAATACGATTTCTTACTGGAAAGTAATATGTAAAATTTGACCAAAAAAATAAATAAATTATTTTTATCAAGAAAGTCTTTTTGACCTATCAATATTGATGTGTAGATGCATATCACATGAGTGGGTTTTAACTCAAGGCCAAGAATTTAAATATAAATGTGTGCTTAACATTTGATGGTGGGTTTCTTGACCCTCAATCTATCTATATTGTGTGAAATCGTGAAGACCAAAAATAGAGAATCAGCCAGCCAGCCATTCTATTCTCCTCTCTTATCGCTCCTCCTTAGGTAACTGGCATTATTAACTCTTATAATTTTGTTTATTTATTTACAGAACTTGAATCGCGTTAAATTCTTAATGAAGATTTTGCTTTTGTCACATTTTCTTCTTCCTCCAATACCTACATAGTCCTTGAAAGCCAAAAGTGCAGGGAGAGAAGGAAAGTTTGAGAAAAAGGCATATCCCGCGCCACCGCCGCCGGGAATTAAATTTGTACCAAAAGGGCGGCAAAAAATGAACGATCTTTTCTCAAATTCGTTTAAAAAATACCAAGACCTGAAGGATCAGGTTCAAATGGATGACCTTGAAGCTGGGGGAAATGAGTCTGTCAATCTCGATAGATTTTTCGAAGATGTAGAGAATGTCAAAAAAGACATGACTGATGTAGAGAAACTCTACAAGAGGCTACAAGAATCAAATGAAGAAAGCAAAATCGTTCATAATGCTAAAACCATGAAAGAATTGCGGTCCAGAATGGATTCTGACGTAGCCCAGGTTCTTAAACGGGTTAAGGTTATCAAAGGAAAGCTTGAAGCACTTGAACGTTCCAATGCAGCTCAAAGGAAGATCCCAGGTTGCGGTCCGGGTTCCTCTGCTGATCGAACAAGGACTTCTGTAGTTAGCGGATTAGGAAAAAAACTGAAAGTCATGATGGATGATTTTCAGGGTTTGAGGGCAAGGATGAATGCAGAATACAAAGAGACTGTTGGCAGGAGATATTTCACCATAACCGGGGAAAAAGCGAACGAAGATTTGATCGAAAATTTGATATCGAGTGGTGAAAGCGAAACATTCCTTCAGAAGGCTATTCAAGAACAAGGGCGTGGCCAGATTCTCGATACGATTTCAGAAATTCAAGAAAGACATGATGCTGTGAAGGAGATTGAGAAGAATTTGATCGAACTTCATCAGATTTTCTTAGACATGGCTGCACTTGTTGAAGCACAAGGGCAGCAATTGAATGACATCGAAAGCCATGTGGCGCATGCGAGCTCTTTTGTTAGGCGAGGCACCGAGAATTTGCAGGAAGCTAGAGAGTACCAGAAAAGCTCGAGAAAATGCACTTGTATTGCTATTCTCCTCATCATAGCGGCCATTCTCCTCCTCCTCTTCCCAATTTGGTCACAATTTTTGCTTCATCTGTAGAAAAATTCGAGTTTCGAGAGTCAAAGAAACCTCGCTGGCATTTCAGAAATCAAGATCTTTTCGAATGTATTGTTGCCTCTTGCAAGAGTTTCCAATCTTTCATCACTTATTTTTGACATTATCATTAATTAGGGGACATTGTAGACATTTATATTTTAAGTTTAACAACAGATTTTCAGTGACTCGTTTGAACTGTGTATGTAGTTCTTTTCACCTGTTATATTTTCTGCCCGTAGCTTCCAAATGTATCATTTTCTCTTTTGTAATTTACGTCGTCTTAAGCACGTCATCTTGCAGTCCGTCTCCGCCTAATTTATCGAGGGCGAGGGGGAGGGTGAGGGCGACGGCGACGGCGACGGCGACAGCATGCCCCCTATTATCCTCTGATGCCTAAGGTAAGAGAACTACAAAATAAATTTAAACAGTGATTTTGAGTGGAGCTTTCAGACCTTTATAGGGTATGGATTGCACTCACTTCATAAAAATGGAATGCAAGTTTCTAGGGCATGGAAAATGCGTGGAGTCCATACCCTAGAAACTTGCAACACAGTTGAACATATTATACAAATAATTAAACAATTAATTCAAGACGAATGGATGCTTGATAGTTCGTGTATCAATTCCTTCAAAAGTGAACATTGTAAAATTCAAATTCAATTTTGAGGTCACTGGCGACCGGAAGGTTCCAACTTCCTTGAGTAAGTCAATTTTGAGAACCAAAGCCAGTTCTCTGTACACCGCACTCGAAAGATAGCTAGTATCGAGTTTGATACATCAACATTTTACTCAATATCCTTATGCGAGTCCACAATCACTATATGAGATGAACCTTGATATATTGGTGAATTGAAGTATTATTTGTGAAGATTTTATCGCGAGTCTAGGTAGCTTTTAACTTTTTGAAGGCTTGAGCAAAATTTCTGACTTCTCTCATTAATCAGCCATGTGAAAAGAAATGATGAAGGATGAAGTAAAGTTAAGGAAAAGGCTAATTATAGTTGGAAGTCACTAATCAGTGTGTAAAGCTTTGCATCATGCATTGAGCATAATGCACTGCATCAACACTTCAAAATATCAGCTCACACTGCAAGTCAATGTAGATCAGTTGCAATTCGCTGGCCACCTTATTCCCATAATATACATCTTTCAATAAAGCTACAATATCAAATGAAATCAAAGCATTCCCAGTAAAGCTAAAGTCCGAATTTAGTTTTTGGATTAACCAGTCGGCCGTCGCTCTCCATTGCTGAAATCTGTAAGTTGTGATTCTTGGCTAGGGAAAGACCTTCGCAGAATGCAAATGCCTCCACATCCTCCGGTGAAAACCCCCATGCTATGTTATGCTCACGCCGCTACCACACACCAATGTTCCCGAATGACCTACCCCATACCCTTATGTTGCACACCCGCTGCTAACATTATGGAGACACCCTGCACAAAGCATCAATGTTCATTTATATATTGATTTGGCACTTGATTTGCTTGTTAAAATTGATTTAATTTCAACACCAGTAAGTGGGTGGTAGCCCAAGAATGCAAGGAAATTGAGAAGGCCTGCTTTATTAACATGCATCTGAAGTGATCATTGAAAGGAATATAAAACTGGTCTTTGTTGAGAAGACCAATTTTAGATACAAATCTAATGCTAGACTAGAAAAAAATACGTATGTTAATAACACCAATGGGGTATTAAATGAATAAAATTAGGATATTAATGGAATATAATGATGAAATAAAGCCGCTTTGAGGTTTCCTCTAAACCGAGACACGGGAGAGCCACTATAAAGAAGTTTTGAGTATTGGTCATTAAAATAACAAGATATATAATCTTGCATTGTTCCTCGAGTGGAGGAATGGTTGGCTGTTAAACAATAGGTTGTAGGTTCAAATCTAATTTGAAAAGAATTGATCATTCTCAACTAATGAATTAAAAATAAAAAGGCTCACTTGGATAATCTCCTCTATTTTTGTTTTCTATCTTATACTATTACATTCTACTCTATGAGATATGAAAATTGTCCCAGTTACAGAACTGCACACATATGATGTTCTAAGGCTGCAAATAAATGACGTGCTTTCTACTCTTCACCAACTTCATCCTCATCACTACCCTGTGTGGATCGATGATTTATGTTCTGTTTTTCTATAAAATAGCATATAACAACTTCTGAAAGAATTAAGACAACCTCTTTGAAAGCTAAGAGATCAAGGAACAATACCGGAATGAGATGCATGTACGCTCAATTGTTAACTTCGTTCAAGTCAATTAAGAAAGATTATGCCACCCAGAAATTTGCTCTGCATTTTGGTTCATTCATTGTTTTGACAACAAGATAAATATCAGTATATCACTGCTATTAACCGCAAAAGCTTTGCACTGGGATAGGCAAAGGATAAAATTGGGATAACTTACCAAGCAAGGAGAAGGATTATGCTGCAATTTGAAAAATACAAGAATTAAGAGCATGTTAACTTGAATATTGAGAAAGCTAGTATGAAATTTTACCTCGTTTTGTTCATTTATGTTTGCCAAGAAAGCTCTTCCATGTTGAACTGCTGTCAACTGAGTATTGGACTCTGCTACTTCTGTCAATATTTGATGAATCATATAAATTTGAATGAAACAGTGGACACTTATAAACAATTAGATAATTGAAGACGCAATGTATTGATAATTTGTAATGTTTAAAGTTCAATATACAATAGTTTCACTGTTCTTTTTATACTTACAGAAAGTCATGTTTAAACTCATTATCTTGGACCATATGAAGAAGCTATTGACGACACACTGTGCATGGAATGGGTATCTTCTTCTTCCAAACTAGGGTTCTCTGCATTTTCTTCTCCCAAACTATAGATCTCTAGTTCTTCTTTGAAGACCGGATACAAAAGGTTGAGTGAATCTTTATGGTTCTCTGTTAAGGCCTGCCACCACCACCTGCTTCCTTTTATCTGTTTGAGAGAATGGAATAACTGCTGCCTGATTTCCACAAAAAATGGAAGCATTTTCAGTTCTTTGCATCTGTAAACTTCAATGCTGGATAAGGAATCACAAGTCATTATTCCATTGAATATGTGCTTTAGTTCTGGCAAAGAACTTAGTTTCAACTTTTGTAATCTTGGGAGGTCGATTTTCGCATTGTTAACTTCTATCACCCCTTGATTTTCTTCTCCTTCTGCTATTATCTCCGTCATTTTGTCACAATTTTGAATTGTGAGTTCTTCTAGGTTCCTTAGATGCTGAACCAACTCAAGTGGAAGGAGTGTCTTCAAATCATTACATGCTGTGACATGTAATATTCTGAGGCTTGCAAGAGTGCCTACTGGTGTTATTCCTTTGCAGAGTCGACTTAACTTGCTCAAACCCTCAATCTCCAACCACTCAAGGTTGGGAAAGGTGACCCATTCAGCTGTTATAATCCATTCCATCTCATCACAATAGTGTATCCTACAGTGTTGTAATTGAGAAGCTGCAGCAGTTATACAGACTGGTAGGTGAGTAATACCTGTACAATCATGGATTTCTAACTCAATAATCCCTCTTGGCAACCAATCAGGACTTAGGCTTTCGTAGATATGAACTCCAAAGAATCTGACACTATCGGTCCCCATGTGAGTGGAGTACGGGGGATGACCTATGACAAATCTAAAATTCTCTAGCATATTCCAGTGACCTGATGCTATGTACTTGTCAAATTCTTGCATGGTGCTGAAATTTGCTTCAAGTACTGCCAAACTTCTGCAGTTTACCATAGCATCAACAAAGTTCGGTTCCTTACTAAATAGTAGACCGTTTATAAAGAGGCTCTCCAGGAACTTGTATTCGCGGAAACGAAGTACTGGAATTTCATAAGCTCCAGTATAGGAGAGGTCAAGATATTGAAGGTTAATCAACATATCCATCCCTTCTGGCAAGTGCTCAATTGATGTGTAAGAGAGGTCCAAAACCCTTAGCTCCTTGAGCTTTGCTAGAGTTGGTACATAGGACAGGTTCCAACAACTGCATAACAGTAATGCACGAAGGCTCGCCAGATTCGATAGTGATATGGGTAAACTGTTAATTCCAGTGAAAGATAAGTCCAGAACTTTGAGGTTTTGCATGTGATGAAAGAAAGATTGATGTATTTCTTTGTTAATAGAATTGTACTGCAATAGCAGCGTGCAAAGCTTAGGACATTTTGGTTCACGACTTAAACAGCTCAAATCATTTCGCATTAGTGACACTCTCTCAAGATCCAGAGGCCATTCATTCTCCACCGGTGGCAATTGTAAACCTAGTCCAGCTTTAATCATAAAACTTGAGTTTGCTCTAGTAAGTGCAATCACCATATCCCTAATTACATCATGCATCTTCACATATTCATCAGTATTTCCATCTTGATAGACACCCTCTATCATACAAGCACTTTTTAGCTCATTTACAATTATTTTACCCAGTCGCATCTTAACTATTTGATTCCCAAAACTACCCAATAAGCCTTCCCATAACCAGTATTTTATCAACTCTTCCACTTCAATGATGTGATCCTCTGGGTATAATGCACAGTACAGAAAACATGATCGAGTCATATCATCTTTAAGTCTGTCATAGCTAAATCTCAAACGTGAAAACACCTGATCATCTACTCCTTCGATATTAGCAGTTGAGTTCCTCAATTCACTTAATGCAGTCTGCCACTGTCTAATGCTGTTCTCTTTTCTTAAAGCCCTTCCAACTGTAATGAGTGCTAGTGGTAGACCAGCGCATTCTTTCACAACATCCTTAGCAAGATCTTGTATTCTTGGGGACGTGAGCACCTCTGCGCCAACCTTTTGTTTAAACAAGTCCCATGCTTCTTCCATGGAAAGCACGCGAACTTCAATCTCTTTTACTGTTTCCATGGAACGGCATACATTAGATGACCTGGTAGTTATTAACAATTTGCAACCATTTACATTTGTTGGGATAGGAATTCCTATTTCCTCTAGAGAAAATGCTTTCCACAAATCATCAATTATTAGCAAAAACCTACCTCTTCTTAGAAAAGCTTCATATAGTTTACTAGCCCTTTTATGTTCACTATCTTCATCACCAAAAGATAAACCTATTTCATTTGCAATACCCTTCTGTAGCTTTTGCAGATTTGAATCCTTGGATGCTGTTACCCAAATAACATTATCAAAGAGTGCAATTTTGCTTAACAGTTGATTATTGATTTCTTTAACGATGGATGTTTTCCCCACTCCTCCCATCCCATAAATACCAATAATTCCAATATTTTCATCCGTCAGGTACTCCCAAGTTCTCAGTAAAATTCTTTTGGCAGTCTCCCCTACTAATGTAGTTACCGGCAATGTCTTTCCTCTCTCCAGTACCATATTAACCAATGAACTGTCTGAAAATTTGTTATCATCAAGGAGCTTATGAACCTCGTTCATCTTTTTTGTAACAGAGTTCCCCAATTTCATCCTACGATAATAGTTTGGAAAACATCCACATAAACAGTTTTTATTATCTTGAATTTCCTTTGCCAAACTAGCCATGATAGTTTTCATCTTCTGCACATTTTCTAGCCACAAATTTACTTCAGCTGTGGGATCCATCCCACTCAACACCTTTCCCAAGTGTAACATTTTTTTTACATCAGCTTCTCGGGCAGTAAGTAACTTTAATTTTTCTTCCAATATCTGTAATACAGCTTGAGGTTTTCTTAGATACCTGCATTGCTCAGAGATTGAGTCATTTGAACAGCACCGTCCACAGAAAAGTTGAAATATGCCTACAACAGGACCAACAATTTCCATAGCCTGTATCTGCCAAGAACAGAAAAGAAGCCAAATATAATAACCGACTGAAAAAGTAATCAATTCACGTTTAGTTACATATTGGACACAGATAAAGGATCCAAGATAGATATTTTGATGGAATTGACATCAGAAACATGCCTAAATATGCATTTAATTTAGGAGTAAAAATAAAACATACTGTGATTTATTTTAATTGATTTACGGTGTAGTAATTTTTGTCATTCAATAGTTATTAGCCTTTTAAAGGTGAGCCAAGAGGTTCAGAGTAGGAGAAGATCAAAGAACGCTTATGTTTGGGCTTCCTATTCTTTTCCTAAACATAGTCAATCCATCCCCTAGTACATCTCAGCCCTTGACCACATATGCAACACATGTATAGCCAATATATACATTCTTGCGAGCTTACACGCCACACCACCAAATGTCAGTGTTGGTCGTCTAACTCGCATCAACCGGTTTGCACCCTACACTCATATCCTATCGCCAACAACCTTTAGAAACATCCTCATGTGCAACCACTGTGATGATGATTGCCAGTCGCAACCATGTTTGTTGCTGATCCACCGAGATGATACTACCACAAAATTCTGTGAGACATGCCTCTACTGTCATGTCGGAACACCATGATCAGTTCAGTCAATATCCCAACAATAATTTTGTAGTGTCGAAATTAGCTGAAGCAATGCATCTCTGATTGGCGAGTCTCACTTGAGCCTTCGCCCATGCTGAGCGCGTCAGAGCTATGAGTAGGTAGCTGCTGCTTCTTTGTTGAAGAGTGCTGTAGAAACTCTAAGTCTTGACCCTTGCATTTTCAATCTCAGTAAGGTAACAATTTCTACTAGATGAAACTTGTACTTCTAATTGAAGTGTACAATTTGTTTTAAATAACATTCAATAAAGTGAAAAAAGAAATCACTTGAATTCTACCTTTCTTTCTGGTTATCCATTATATCTTAGAAAATGGATTTCCATGCTCTATTACATATTATCTTTAATCAAATAGGAAAGAATAATCCAAACAAAATCTATAGCAACACATATCCTTAGTTCTTCGGGGTTTTCTTTTCCCATTTGTGCGCATTTGTGTAAGACATAATTTGAAAATGGCTAAATTAATTTATGTTATCTCAGCACTACCCTCTTTCTCTCATTATTACCATCATGAAGCTTGCTGAACTCAGAACCCACATAAACCCTGAAAATATAGCTGAGAATCCCACAACTACTGCCAACTACTTGCATACTGATTGGAGAATAACTTCGTCCTTTCTTTCTAAAATGTGCACCTGTTGATTTTATACAGCCTCGTCCTAGTCTCTTCCCTAGATCCCAGTTTACTCTTTCTGGAACTCTAAATTGATTAAACCCTAGAACTAGTAACCCCAATTCAAGTAGAGATGCTATGTCTTCTTCCTCTAACTCCATTTCATCAGCTTCCCAACTTTTACGCCACCATAGGCTGCTATAGGACATATGGCGTCTAAGCGTCTAGTGAATTGTTGTGCTAGAACACGAGCTAACATCCCAGCCCAAAATATGATGAGCATTTTACCCTTAATCAGATAGAAAACTCTAAGTGCAAAGGAAGAGAATAATGAGGGTTATGATGATAAAAGAGTTGTCCCTGTCATGAGATGTGCCTTGTCCACTTTCAGTGACTGATGCATTGATCCATACCAAGATATCATGCGATCAATCTTTAAAACTTTTTATTAGTGGGGTAGCGCCACAAATACAGTATCCGAATCTTTTGTTGATAAGTTTGGTCTTCAACTTGAGCCTCACCCTCATCTTTTCAAGGAGCTTGGGTAGATAAAAATCTTCTTAGTTCCTCTCCAGTTCGGATCCTATTTCAAGGACTTTTACTATGATGTCTTACCTACGGATGTTGTTATGTTGCTTATATCTATTTTGTAGTCTTTCGTTGTATGATCATAAGGAGAAGAAAAATTGGCATGAAAATACCTATGAATTTCGTTAGAGGGAAAGACCATTTTGCTGAGATCATAAACTTTTGGTCCCACAAGCAGCAAAATAACCAATCCCACTTCTAGGAAGCCACCACCCTAAAAGAAAAAAAGGATTCAATTTTTATCTCTTAAGAATCTTGTGCATGAAGATTTCTTGTTTCTTAATTTATTTCATTTGTCAAGCCTTTGTTGTTGCCTTCATCTGTTTTCGCTAGACAATCCTCTATTCCAGTCTCCAGATCCATGAGTTCCGTTTTGCTTCTGCAAAGCCAGATGAAGTCACTATAGATATCTTAGAATATTCCTATACCACTTTGCCATCTAGTGCCTCGTTGATTCTTCATTAGATGGAAAAATTACCCATCTACTAACAATCCTTCAATGAAAAAAGAGGATTTCACGGAATTAGCATTATAGATATGCCAAAAATACTGCACTTATATTAGGCATAGAAATGATAACAGATTGTGCTCTATATTTTTATACACTTTTTCGTATTTAAATTATTTTTCTTTCTATAACCGTTATTAATAAGTTAGAAAATTCTCTGTTTTCGTTATTTTGATCACTTTTCCTTTTTGATAGGAAAGTATAAATACTACTAAGGTTTCTGAAGAATGTAGTCTATGTAGACAATGATTCGGGTGTTCAATGAAGTTGAAATTATAGTCCCTACAATTTTGTCAACCAAATGTCTTTCTTTAGAGAAAACCTAAAATATTCTTCTATTATTCACTTAATTTTCTCCTGTAGTACTGTTCTCTCTCCACTTGTTTTTTTTTTTTTTTT
>CAIGRH010019298.1:0-11133 GCA_903798295.1 Fraxinus nigra | reverse complement strand
TATGATTATTTTTTTTTTAAATTTTTTTTTTTTTTTTACAATTAGAACAAATTCTAGATCCAATGGTAGAAAACATTATCACTTTAATGGACAATTTTCATAAAACAAGAAGTCAAACGGATTTCAAACTTTCAACATTTTCCATAGAAAATTATACCAATCAAACACACTTAATTACAATTTCCCGTAAAACAAGTTCTAGGTAAATATTTTCCCTCAAATTCATTTTCTTTCCACCCTATTTTCCATAGTGCAATCAAACGGACCCTTAGTTTATTTTCTTCTAGAATTTAGTTTCCTTGTATTAACAGGATTATGAAATAATTTGGCCTATAAATACAAAGACATTGTACACTTTTTGGATAACAATCATAATACAAACACGATTACTCCAATATAGTTCTTAATTTCAATTATCATTATAAGAATTCATGAACGCTTTTGCATCAAATTGGTATCAGAGCAAGGTTTACCCTTGGCTGATGGCTACTTATGGGGGTAGTGGTACGTATCTTCGTAACGATGATCGGAGGATTGGAAAACCACCATTGGTCCATAATTTGGAACCAATGATGGGTATGTTTGAAGAAGCAGTTGGCAAGAATTTGTAGACTTTAACTGCTATTAATGTTAGTTGCTTCAACAAGCTTGAAACATGAAGGTGACTGGAGAGTTTCCTCAAGTCCCAGCTATGTTTGAAAACACACAAGTTATCTAATATTCTGCGAAGTTCTATCGAGAATATTTAAAAGAATCTAATTTAAAGCGTAACAAGATTTTTAGAACACGATGCACCATCAACAACAAAGTATGTAAAAGAATAATAAATCATGAGAGTAGTGAGATAAAGCACCGGTGAAAGCTTTAAATTTGAAGATTGAAAAATATTCATTTAGCTATCAAGCTTCATAAGTTAAAAGGAGGTAGGAAATTCAAAATATGGAGGTATGTAAAATTTCATTTTCTATTAGAAAGTACTATAAAGATGAGATTATATGTAATGTGATAGAGATGGACGATTGTCATATACTTTGGGGACAACCATGGTACTATAATGTAGATGCTACTTACATAAGTCGAGATAACATATATATGTTTTGGTGGTACAATAAGAAGATTGTTTTGGTATCACGTGATGCACAACTTGTGAATACTAGAGTTAACAAATAGAAAAAGATTTATAAGGCAGCTGATGAGTTTATAAAAGATGCAATTCAAATATTTCAGGATGTTACAATCCATGATGCTACAATAGAAAAAGATAAGTATGTGCAAGTTGAAAATCTGAAACATGTTGATTCCTTATACATGGAAATTGATAATGAAAATAAACGTAACAATGAAAAACACTTCGGTAAAAATGCAGTTGAAAACCCCAAGATCAAGCTACATTCCGATAGTGAACAAGTTGAAGTTTAGAAGTGTTCAACAAGAAAGGAAGGAATTAAAATTTTCAATCACGAAAGAATCAAAGATGTTGTTTGTCAAATTGTTAATAAAAGTTTTCTTGGTATTTTTCTACGATTTCACTGCCAATAAATTGCATAAGAATAAGGAAAATATAGACAGTGAGGATTTCTGCCCCCTTATCAATTATTTTGTATTGAAGAGAGCATTACTAGACATTATACCAGAAGATGAAAAGTTTAAAGAATTGAAAATAGCATGAGTGATCTTTGTAGAAAGTGGACTTAAGGATGACAAATCGAATCATGCTTTGTTTATGAAGGAATATTACGTAGGAATTGTCCGTGAAGAAAATACAAGGAGCATGGTAAGAATGATGTTGACTTCAAAGAATGCTACTGAAGAATATAACGTTTATCGAACACATTAAGAAATTGAAATTTTTTCAATGTCGGTATTGACATAAATTTTTGAGTATTTTCCTTCCGATTGATTGATTTTTTCTTCAAGAAAACTTGAGGACGAGTTATACTCAAGTGGAGGGGATTGATGTAGTATATAATCATCATTTGTAGTTTCCTATTATAATTGTGATATACATTTTCTAATTGTGTTTGTCTTTCAATTATGTTTATCTCTTTTAGTTGTAATATATTTTATCTTTTTATTCTTATGGTACTTGGGACTTAGTGAATTTACATGCGGGAAAAAAAAGTTATTGGTTGTAAGTGGGCGTTTTCCGTCAAAGTTAATCCTGATGGATTAGTGGCTAGGCTTAAAGCTCGTCTTGTGGCTAAAGGCTATGCTCAGACTTATTGTGTAGATTATTTTGACACTATCTCTCATGTAGCTAAATTAACTTTTGTTAGTTTATTCATTTCTTTGCCAGCTACTTATAATTGACCTTTACATCAATTAGACATAAAAATGCTTTCTTACATGATGATCTCTAGGAGGAAGTTTATATGGAGTAACCACTTGTGTTTGTTGCTCACGGAGAGTATGGAAAAGTGTGTCATCTTCAAAAGTCTTTATATGTCCATGTGCTTGGTTTGAAAAATTTAGTTAGACAGTGGAAAAGTTTCTAACCACTCAGTCTTCCACAAACAGCCTGAATCTGGCATTATTTTCCTTGTTGTGTATGTTGATGATATTGTTATTATTGGCAATGATACTATGGGAATTTCATCTCTGAAGTCTTTTCTTCACGCCCAATTTCACATGAAAGATTTAGGGGTGTTGAAGTATTTCTTGGGAGTGGAAGTGACAAGAATCAAGAAAAACATCTTCTTATCTCAAAGAACATATGTGCTTGACTTATTAACCGAGACATAAAATTTGGGATCTAAGCCAAGCGGTATTCCAATGCTTCCTAATTTGTAACTTACCAAAGATTGTGACTTGTTTGAAAAACCTAAGAAGTATAGAAGACTAATTGGGAAATTGAACTATCTTATAGTAACTCGTTCTAATATTATGTATCCTTCCAGTATTGTAAGTAAATTCATGTCTTCCCCAATAGTTGACCATTGGGCAGCTTTAGAATATATCCTATGTTATTTAAAGGGAGCTCCTGGACGTGGAATATTGTACAAAAATCATGGATATACTCAATTGAATGCTTCTCAGATGTAGATTGGGGGAATGATAAGTTGACCGAAGATCCACTACTAGCTACTGTGTTTTTGTTGGAGGAAATTTGGTCTTATGGAAAAGTAAGAAGCAAAATGTTGTGTCCCGATCCAGTGCAGAATCAGAATATAGAGCTATGACGTAGTGTGTATAAGATAATGTGTGTATATCAGCTCTTAATTGAAGTTGGTCTTAGGACTTCAATATCAGCAAAGTTGTGGTGTAACAATTAAGCTGCTCTTCATATTGCTTCTAATCCCGTGTTCCATGAACGAACTAAGTATATTGAGATTGACTGCCATTTCGTGAGAAAGTGTAGGAGAATTTAATCTCTACATGATATGTGAGAACTGGAGAACAAGTAGGAAATATTTTCACAAAAACTCTAAATGGGATTCAGGTTGAGTATATTTGTAACAAGTTGGATATGATTAATATCTATGCTTCAACTTGAGGAGAAGTGTTACGGGCTATGATGCACCAATACGGACACGTGTGTCCGACACGCGATTTTGATGGTTATCGACACGTTGATTAAATTCTTAAAAATTCTTTATTTATATAATATAAATTTAGTTTTATACTTGTTATTAATTTTTCTTGTTGAAATCTTTTAAACATGAGTACATATTTGTTACTTGTTAAGAACTTTGAATTAACAATATATAATATTTTNTCTATGCTTCAACTTGAGGAGAAGTGTTACGGGCTATGATGCACCAATACGGACACGTGTGTCCGACACGCGATTTTGATGGTTATCGACACGTTGATTAAATTCTTAAAAATTCTTTATTTATATAATATAAATTTAGTTTTATATTTGTTATTAATTTTTCTTGTTAAAATCTTTTAAACATGAGTACATATTTGTTACTTGCTAATAACTTTGAATTAACAGTATATAATATTTCTAATATAAAAAGAAAAATAATTACGGTAGAGTGTCCGAAAAGTGTCGATATTGACTCGTGTCCGACACGTGTTGGACACGGACACGCTACCCTAATTGGAGTGTCCGTGCTTACGGGATATAACAATAAATCTATTGGATCGTGTATAGGCTTAATTGTAGGGATTAACATAATTATAGGGATTTCTAACTAGCATACCTGCCTAATATAGACTTTTATATATATATATATATATATATATCTTTTCTTATGATTAATATTAAGAAAATATTCTCTCTTAATAACACAAAGCACTCTTCCAAAGTTCTAATTTATGCTTTATTCCCATCCTAATCTTATCAACTAAAACCATGTCATCCATAAATATCGATTCCATAAATAATTGCTGGTGTATCTCTGTGTTGCAGGCTGCTTACAATGTCGGTGGGCACGTCATAAGTGCAAGTACCATCGAGCAGTCAATATTTTGCTTTCGTACCCCTCGGATAGGACAGGTATCACTTTAATCTTCTTAACAAGGACACTGATTCATAAAAACATTTACAACAATCTAGCTCAATTATATTCTCGTTAAATATGGTAGAATGAGTTAAAATTGTAACTGTCGAAATATTGACTTTACATGCTTATTTCATAACTTAAAGGCAGGATAACGGATCATGTAAGCAGATATTCCATGTGGAACCGAGAAAATGAATAATAACGAAGATTGCTCCTATGGCAAGCCCTTCTAAGCATGACCTATTATTTATATTGTAGCAGTAATTGCAAGTTGTACCTTTTCTGTATAGAAGTGAAGGAAAATAGCATCTTTAGGATTTTACAGTGTCAAAGAGTTGCATGTGACAATACTAACTAGCGTTTATACCGGTACATGTTACATGGCCTATCTATTGACATTAAAATAAAAGTAAATGATCCCTTATTTCGTTTTCGCATGCTGTTCTTTTTCATGTCAATTGCAGTGGCTAGAGACTGTGTTGTCAACTGCTATGAGGAAAAGATCTGGAGAAGAAAATAAACTAGTCAGTTCAAAATTTGGCCTTAAAAATTGTCAACCACTTGTTTGCTTTGCCCTGTGTACCGGAGCTCATTCTGACCCCTTGGTAATCTCTTGCGTCAGATTTCTGATATATCATAAATATATATATTTCCTTTCTATTGTCTATAGTTTCCTAATTTTATTTTATTTTAGTTTTTCTAGCTTCTCATTGCTAGAGTTAGTGTTTTGGGAAGGTACATTAGCAACCTGACGCTCAATGTTAATTAAGATTTCTAATAATTTACGGTTTTGGAGGTAGTAATAACTCGAGTAGTGCTTATGAGTGGAAGTAAGGCCAAGATATTCTCGTAGTCCTGTGAGGATGAATTATGATATCTATCATTCAGAGGACTTAATGCTATCAACCTGTTAGATTATATCCTGACGTTCTAACGTTTCTTGAGTTACTACCAAGAAATAAGTGATCAGCATAACATGTCTAAATTTGAAATATGATATCAAATAAATGTGGCAATTATATATCCAAATTAGACTGATCGTGTTATAATACCGTACACATAATTCATGATAACCAATAGAATTAGTTGAAAAAGATGTGATGCAGTAAAATTATTGATGATAATGAAAACAAGAATCTTCGAAATGTTGATTAGAAAATTGAGTGCGTTTCTGGAATGATAGATAAATAGAAATCTCCACATTTCACAAATTGTTTAAGTGAAGAAAACCGCCGTCATTCTCCCTTAACAACAATGCTTAATCAACCCCCCCAAACCCAAAATAAAGACTAAAGCTATTATGCCATCAATCAAGCTCCAGCTGAGTCCATCGGTTTCAATCCCGGCCCCATGATCTGCTCTTCTTATTATATGTGAATAGAGTCATGAAATCAAATAAAATGTTGCCCCATCAAGTAAGCTCCAGTCAAGCCCATCAGTTTCAATCCTCTGCGACTTGTTCTTCTTCAGATATGTGAAATGTGTCATGAGATTGTCGACAATGCTCGTGTGCATCAAGATGTCCATATTGACTATATATTTCATGAGATTGTCGACAGTACTCGTGTGCATCAAGATGTCCAACGTGAATTGTGTCATGAGATTGTCGACAATTTTTCAAGCTATCAAGGACATTGACATGCAATATGATCTCACTTATTGACTTCTCATGGTAATTAATTATATTATCTGAGTCTGTAGTTTTCTCAATATTAAGGACATACATAGCATAGTAGTTCGAAAAAAATCAAGTACGGCGATTGTATTTTTAAGAAAAGTTCTCTCTACATCTTGTTTAATGCTTCCATTTCATAAAATGTGCTAGTGCATCAAATGGAAATTCTCATTTCAGTGACCATCATAGTCACTCCATCCCATAAGGTTAGATGTGCTTTGACTTACAAGTTATTGAGCTATTGACTAAAGTAAGCTACATGATGACCAGAAATGGAGAGCTTCCCCCACGTTCTGCCACCTTGTGTGTATGAGTCTTTCTCGGTACACCCAAATCATGGAAGAAAATACATCCACAGAATTATATAAAAATTAATGAATCTTGTTCATTATCTAGTTTATTGCACATGCTTGCTTTAGGGGATCATTCCTATCATATTCTCTTCTATAAAAGGTAAAAGATAGTAGCTTTACATAAGATGTACTTGCTCAATTTTACGTCAGTCTTTCTCTATGCGGCTTCCAAGCGTATATCCAAAGCTTCAATGAAACAATGTCTAGTTAGGATGACCAAATCTCTTCTTTTTGTAGCTAAATGTGTACACAGCCTCAAATGTTGAAGAGGAACTCGAAGTGGCAAAGAAAGAGTTCGTTCAAGCAAATGTGGTCATCAAAAATTCGAAGAAAGTGTTATTACCTAAACTTATAGAAAAGTACGTGAAGGAAGCCCACATTCCTAGTGATAATCTTCTAAAGTGGGTTACTGAAAATGTTGACAAGAAGCTTCATGATACAATACAGAAGTGCCTTGATCTCAGACCAAATAAAAGGGCATCTCTGATCATCAAATGGCTGCCTTACAATTCTAAGTTCCGATATTTGTTTTCAAAAGAGTTGACGGAGAAGCCTTGGTGGGTATAAATATCTGGTAACATGCTTGTGTTGTGTGGATGTTCACTACAGTCGGCTAGAGTTTAGATGTCCAATCTTCTACTCGTACTACTGTTATCTTAGCCTCTGAAAGTTGATTGTGTGATCATCAATTGTTACTTATGTAACTCCTGTTATACATATACAGATGTTTAATCTTTTGGCGGACTAATGTGTTCTTAACTTAGATTTTAAGTTGTACATTAATCATCATTAACAAGATCCCGTTATTTATTTTTGGATCACACAATGTTCTTGTTATGTGGATTTGTTTTTGTGATGTTTAGTAGCTTAGTTTGTGTAACACCCCGAAAATTTTAAAATAGAATTTAATTATTTTTCATGCCATATTTTTTTATTTTTTTCAAAGGTTGAGGGACTATAGTGATATATATATTAACTTCGACTTTGGGCTCCATTTTTAGATATTGTTAAAGCGACTAAAAGTATATCAATATGAGTTTCGTTGGATATCTCGTTTTTAATCATGTAAATTAGGCTAAAAAAAAAGTTAATTTGGATAAGAGAGGCCCAGGTTATCGAGGTCGAAATATTTTTGCCTTAAATTGTAATTTAGTTAAATTATTTTATTGAATTGTGAATTTTATGGATAGTTATTATTATTATTATTATTATTATTATTATTATTATTGTTATTATTATTATTATTATTGTTATTATTATTATTATTATTTATTTATTTTTTTAGAATTCTATTTAAAGTCAGGTTGCAACCACCTTTTTGTTGTGATAAGTATTTTGTACACATGTCACTTTGTGGTTGGTTTACTAGAAATTCAGTTTTTATCAAATGTAATAGATACAATTTTCCATCCCAATTTTACCATGACACAAATACTATATTTTTCAACAATAAATAGTGTGTCAATGTTCCATAATTCAGTACCACGGAATTTTACACAGCATCTTTCATATAAAACAACTGTAAATTCTACATTTTTATTATCAAAAGCTCATTTGATCAATCAAGATAAGATATTTCTGTGCAAGTTGTTTTGTTTCCTTATGCTTTTGTGTTTAGTAATTTATGCATGAATTGCCCGTGGACCTTCAAGTTCTTTATTAAGAGATAAGAAATCCTACGGGATTTAAGATGACCTAAGATGAGTCGTCGCTTGATCACCGATATACTCTATAAGAGAAGAGTGGTATAAAGTGTTATTTTATTATATATACTTGTGTATGAAAACTGCACGTATCTTACTTGGTGTTTTTAAAAATACTCACTCTTACAAGTTTTTACAGGCTAGTTCGGGTCGATTAGAGCCGTGGCGGGATGGTGCAACGGACTGTCCAGGAATTTTGACATACGAAAATATTAAGTTTACTTCTTTTAAATTTAGAAGTTTGTTTTGTTCAAACATTATTATCGAATTTATTAGTTGAGAATGTTTAAATTATTTTTTTTAAAGACACAATTTTATTTTATGGATGTTTCAATATTTTGTTTATTAAAGAGTTTTATCGTTCTGCATTTTTAAGTAAATAAAAGTAAATGAAACTTTTTTATAACACCTCAAGACATGTAAAAATTGGGGTGTTACTGTTTGACTGTAATTGTGGTGTGTTCTTTTGAAAATCCAAGGCAAATTCTTCATGATATTCACAAGTGTCCTGACACAAGAAATTGTTAATAAATATGTGCATTTTTTTGTATAAAACTTTATTCAAGTAGTAGAAGATTTATTGAATCATGCTTTGGCTGCAATTGGCGTTTTTGTATACTTTTAATAGAACTGAGGAAATGCATATAAGGGAATCTCTCTTTAAGTTGGTTCAAATTTACTACACACTTCTCAGAAACGTTCCTGAAGGTCTTTATATAACGTTTGGTAAGAATATTTGCTAATTGCTTTTTCGTAAGTACATAGAACATACAAATCATACATGACTCCCAACTTTTCTTTAATAAAGTTTGTGTCGATCTTAATAAGTTTTGTCATGTTATATTGTAATGGATTACGTGCTTTGTTGATAACCACCTTGTTATCACAATATAGTTTCATGGGGGTCTCAAAATCAACTTTTACCAAATTTTCAACCATGAATTTTACTAACTTTTATCACAATTTATTAAAAACAAAATTTCTAGCCAAACCAATCAGGGGCTTAATTCGCTTAGTAATATTGGTAAATGTAGAACTTCACAAATGCCTTGTGCTCAAGGCCTAAATTTACCACATCATCTAATAACTATTTCTTATTTCTCTAAGTTATCAGGTGTCACGGAAGCTTGTTCCAAGGGTCGTCAAAATGGTATTTTTCGGGCTCAATTTAACTTTACCTTTCTCTACCAAACAACCAATCTCCACGGCTCCAACCCATAATTAATATATTCACATCGGTTGCTCCTCAATTTCACCCACAAAGGACAAGATAACGGTGATGATTTGTAACCACAAAGAAAAGAAGAAAAACAATGAAGTAAGGCAAGAAACGGGACAAAAAATCAAAGAGAAGTCAAACGTTTTTTCTTTGAAAAGGGGTTGCCGGTTTCTCTCTTCTTTTATCATGGTTTATTTATTCTTTTCTCACACAAATCACCCACTAAACGGCTAGGGCAAAAACGGGTTAAATGGGCCAAGATTGAAAGTCATTCAAGGGGTAATATAAATGGGTCATAAGTAACTTTAATTATTTAAGTTACTTCCAACAGCCCACGTTGTTTTCGGGTTGAGCCTTTAGACTTGGTTGTCGATAACAAATTAATCAAATGTTTACATCTTCACCCGAGATTCATTGTGTAAAATAATTGAAGTGTAAGCAATTTCACGTATTCATCTTTTTGTTGAATAAAAATTCCCTTCACCTTTTGTTGCTAAATTGAAAAATCCTATTTCCTATTGAAAATTCCAACTTCGAAATGTGACGACATTTTGAAAACCAGAACAACCAAAATGTACAAATAGGTCACACAAAGTAATCCTAAGGCAATAATATACACCGTTCTAGATTCTCAAGGTTTCGTAAGATTCTCGATGTTAGATCAAGGGAATGTTCAAACAAGTTAAGTCTAGGTGTTCTAACAGAATAATCAACGCAACACGAAGGCATATCAACGAAAAATTCAAATTCTCACACCCCAATGCAGTCTCACACAGTGACTAAACAACAATTGAAACACAAAAGCAATTACCAACTTGCAATAAAAAATCAACATTTCAAATAGAGCAAATAATTTCAGAATTTCTAGCACAAGCAATGTTACCCCAAATTGTAACCTCAATCCTAATGTCACTCTACACGATAACGTGCTAATGCTGAAATTTAAATTTGGATAAGCCAATATACCAGAGCGGACCAATCTGAGTCAATAAATACCGAGAGATGCGAACTTATTACTTTAAGACCACGACTATTCGTCCTAAAGTCTCCAACAATCGTAGTAATCAATCAACCACAATCTAATCCCGAACACAATCGCCCAGACTTCGTTGTATAACCTGAAATAGGAAACTAACAATACCAAAATGTTAAGAAAAATGTCAACAAACTGTCAGAAGAAACTGTTGTCGGATTCCCTCTCACGCACCTCCATACGTGGCCAACACTCTATGCGCGTAGTTCATGTACCACCACCACACGCCGACCACCTGGAGCGCCTTCACCTGCACGTCACACCGATGGTTTCCATTTCACCACCAGGTCTCTAGATTTGCCGAAAATCACAAAAACAGGTTCGATTTTTTTTTTTTCACAATTTTTCGATCAGTTTTTCCACTTCGTTTCTAAAGGCTGTTCTAAACGGTTTTTGGTCAGTTTTTTGAGTCAAATTGTAGCGACTGAGAATTTAAATAAAATAAAATAATTTTTTTCTCGAAATTCGTGTCGCTAAGCTTAACCCTAATTTTTAATAGTATGTTCGTCTAGCAATTTTAAAAAGAGATTTTTAATCAAACGAACCCAATCTCGAATATATTTTAAATATCAAATTTCTTATCATTTTAATAATTTAAGCAATATTTAATGTCCAATTACTTATTAGTCCAAGTCTTGGATGTTTAGGCCCAATTTTACCTAAACCCAATTTGAAAATCCCTACAACACAAATTTC
>CAIGRH010019289.1:0-10727 GCA_903798295.1 Fraxinus nigra | reverse complement strand
ATTTATTTAAAAATGTTTTTGTAATACAAAGTTACCGTTTTATCTTTTAAAATTAATGAAAATGGTGAAAAAAATTGGTTGGCATGATGAAACGTTATATGAAATTTGGTAACTATGGCGAAATGTTATATAAACTTGGATGTTCGTGGTGAAATAAAATCAAATTGGGTGGCTATGATAACACTAAATATAAAGTTAAGTTACCATGATAAAATAAAATCAAATTAGATGATCATATTGACATTAAGTATAAAGTTGGGTGACCATTAATATGTTTAATCAAAAGTAGAATAATAAGAGATATAAAAAAATAATAAACATATTCTCTTGCTGGATAAATTAATAAAGTTGATTAGCTTAATGAATAATTTACATATCATAAGATCTTGAAAAAACCAAGGTATTGTGGTGAGTGGCAAATCCAAGAAATTAGAAGTAATAACTATGAACCAAACTATACTTACCTAATTTTCTATCTAATATTTTATCGAATCGACAGTGGCGGCCCCCTATTGAGGGGACGCCTGGGCAATACTGGGCCGCCACTTGTCGATTCGGTAAAATATTATGTAGAAAATTATGTACAAATAGAATTTCCCAATAACTATTCTTCAACCATTTATTCAATTTTACAGATGGGCTGCTATTTTTTCTCATCGGCATTTGTCGTGTCATTTCTGAAAATTAATCTATTCAAGAAAGAAAAATATTAAAAAAATTCAAATTGTGAAATCCAATTTCCTTAGTAATTTTATTTGAAAATGAAAGATCTGATGAATATAATAAGATTTATCGTACATATTTCATCCTTTTTTTTTGTCGAATATTATTTCGCAAAGTAAGGCCACTCTGCAGGGCATTACTCTTTGGCAAACTATTACTGCTTAGGAAGTATTCCGGCAAGGCATAAAGAAAGGGACTAATGAACCATATAAAATTAGCTGCAAATGGACCCTACCCTAGGGGACATATACATAAGGGTCATTAGGGTCATGACAATGTGGGACGAGGAATTTTTTCAGATGTCACATTGACTTTTAAAAACCCTTTTAATGAGATAAAATACTTTCAGAAAATTATTCAAATATATCATAAAAGAAAATTCGTAATCTCAAACTTAAATCATTTTCCTATTTGTAAGTCATTATCCATCTTACCACATTATCTCAGTGCACCTCATTGCTTCTAGTGTTATGTCACTTTACAACACAAATAACACAATTACACGTACATAACTTATGTGTAATCAAGAGAGTAAAAGTAGATTTTAAGTGCTAATTGAATATGAAAATTCAAAAGTCACACAGTATATTGACAACTACAAGACAATGAAAAGGGCATGAACAGTTTTGTGGCCCAAAAGTCGACTTGTATAGAGTGAGAAATGTGCAACATTTCCAACTATGATGGGAGGTTACATATGGATTTGTCCCTCGTATGTGAACTCAACTGCTGACCAATTCCCAAATCTACGTCACGTCGTATTTTTTCCCCCTATAATTGGTCGGAGAGTTTTTAAAGAATCGATTTTTTTAGTCGTTGAAATTCTCTATGATTGATTAATCAATACGTATTATGTTTCGAGTTCTGATTAGTTGAGAATGGATCGAGATTAGATTGATAAATCATATTTACTTTGTCTTGTTCGAGAGGAAAAAAAAAAAATAGAATACAAGCTGGTCCAAAAGTTTGTAAGAAATTGGTTTTCACTAACTAGGCCCCATTGAACAACAAGTTTAAGCACTCGACAATTAAGCCCAATGTCCAGCCCGATGAGAAAAGCTGAGCCCTAACTATTCAACACAAGTGATAATTAGGCTCTACAGTTTTCAGCCCATAAAAAACGATAATTCAGGCCAATTTTACTGAGAATTAGAATGGGTTTTTTGGGCTTTAGAATTTACAAGTCGATTTTGGGAATTGACATTATTATCATTTATAAGGGACAATAATGGAGTTGTAACACTCTTTTGAAAACTTTGTTTTCAGATCTTTCGCAGAACTTAAATTTCCATAATCAATAATGAGCAATTGACCTGAGTGGACAGTGTCGGTATTTTTCTTTTTCAATAGTAAATGTATTTAGTTATATTGTATTTTAACGTCACCTGCTATTTTGATACCTCGAGCAAGAGTCAGTACAATTGGGTTTGGGCAAAAAAATCGAAAAATCAATCATACCGAGTCGGGTCGGTTTGAACAAAAAAAATCGGTTTGGTTCGATTAAATTTAACCATGAAAAAGTCGGATCCCATCAATTAACCAACCCAACTCGCTACTATATATATATATTTTTTTTTTTTCATTTAAAATTCATATTTTTAAACTCAAAAAATGAATAAATAAAAACATAAATATAATTTTTGGTTAAAATAATTTGTTTACCATCTACACTTCTTTTACCAAAACTCTTTCAAAAGAAAAGAAAAGTGAGGAGAATAATTGTTCGTTGTAAACTCCAAATTGGGATTGTAGCCTTTTATTTTGATGTAATTGTTTGTTGGTAAATATCAGATATATAGGATGATTTTGAGAAAATCAATCCTTTACCATTTACACTATATATATAGGCGAACAAATTTTTTTAACCCAAAATAGGTAGGCAATTTTTTTTTAGCACGGACCAATATTCAAACCGACTTCAATAGTTGGTTTGGGTTAAAATATATTCAAGTTGATCAAGTTGGTTTCAGTTTTGGGTTGAACTTAAAACCAACCCAACTCGAACTATGCCCAGACCTAGGTGGGGGTGGGGGTGGGGCCAGTGAATGACATTAATGCAGGTTGATGGGAGGACCAAATGGAGTGGGACTCTTGACCACACATGTAGGAAGACAAGGCCATTACATCATTGTCACAAATGAATGAAGGCAAATGAACATTGTGCTTGCTTACACTACCATGTTGATAAACTAGTTGGTACTGTGGGAAAAGTATGTACTCAAGTTGGTATGTGAGGGCGTGCACGCACACTACATACCATGCTTGTTGAATAAAACAAATTTAACTTATTCGGTTCAAACAACAACTTATCAAGAATGAATATGAATATCAAGAACAAATGAGTAGTAGTCCCAAAAACTAGGTTGAGCTTCATTTGTAATGGACTTTGACTTGGTCGAACCCTTCAACATTATCCAATATGTGTTGGATTCCTATACTCCACTTTAGAAAATGCCCATGTTCGCCCGATAGGCGAAAACTAGGCAATATTTTTAGTGCTGCCATTCCCACTAAACATTCTAGCAACCTAGTATTTTGCTAGAAAAAACTTGTAAAGCAGTAAAGAATAGAAAAGAGGAGAGACAATGAGTGGGTGATGCTTCCCCAACCACCCAACCTACACCCACCCCCACCTTGATGTTTCAACATCATTTCAGAGTACATTCCTTTATGGTTTTTGCATATATGTTCAAAACAAGACCCCATCGATTAGACTTTTCAACAGCCGAAACTCCTTGGTTATTCTGCAAACCATATGAGCACATCACCACAATATACCCACATGTGGATGGTGAAACTGAAATGAAGCCGGGACCATCTCTAGCTATCATATTGTCTTAAATTATCATATGCACATGGATCTTTGTTCTTTTGCTGTTGGACTCTCTATACTAATCTTTTCGATCACATATCATGAATTATTTAGGTGGAAACTTTAAGTGAGACAAATTGAGTAACATGAAATCACCAATTTGTTTTGCTTAATATTGCTCTCTTGATCGAGGTTAGTGCTAGCATCTTATACATTCGCAAGAAGGGTCAGCCATTGCCCTGAATAAGTAGCGGACGACCCCTCGGCCTTGGCTTCTCCCCCACCGAGCTCCTCCCACAATGGACCGCTTCTGGTACCCGTCTTCGGTTGGATCAAAGTTGTCTGGTGAACTTAGTCAATCAAAACTTAACAACAAACAAGCAACTGAAAATTAGTTGAAAGCTGTCCAACATAAATGGTCCCTATTTTCTCTCTTGATTGTGGACGTTGGCTCCTTTCCTTTGTGTCAATCTGCAGGTCTCAAATTTTAAGTGGCTAACAACCTGCACTGCCAGGTGCTGGCCACTATCTTCCTTCTTCTGGATGATCAGTCCTGTTCTAACCGAACAAGTTACAAGGCATTTGCTGCTTATGTCCACAACTGGAATAATCATTCAAAACAGAGCTTAATGGTCAAATCATATACAAGGAAAAAACTGCTCAGTTCGTTGAGGGGTTGATACGTATTTTATGAAAAGAAATTAAGATTTATTTCGAAGTGCTTTCTTTTATTTGATTTATTTCTTTTCTTTTCTTTGGTTTTAGATTTTTGAATTTTATTAACAGCGTATGTAATTTTTATTCTTGTAATGTCTTCTTTGATAGTTTATTGATTGCAATAACAATCAAGAGCAGAGAACGCATTTTATCATGTTTTCCCTATAAACTGGAGGGAAATGGGATATAGCACCTATGACTTTAAAATTCATTTTATCAACATTATGTTCTTCATTTATCCTCTGGTGAAAAGGGAATAAAACTCATCAGCTTAAGTCCAACAAAGCGAACAGAGGTCCCAAATTAAAGTCCAATAAGGTACACACGTGTATGTCTAGCTTGTTGTTTGTAAATGCACAAAATGATTTTTTTTATTGCAGTAATTCAACTTACCAATACTTACCTCTAATCAAAATGGAAGGTTGGACATAATAATACCAAAAGAATGAGATACAAAAAGGATCGAGACAAGGGTTGAAGTTTATGTCCCACACAGGTGCCTACGATTTATGACAATCATCTCCCAATATACAACGATTAGTTTTTTTTGTTTATAGCATTTCAAAATACAAGAAACAACGAACAAACGAAGTTATAAACTCCTTTTTGTAATGAAGAACAAAGGCTTTTTTATGCAGAATTTTGGCTAGAAAATGATGTTATATGATATGCTATGAATGCATAGGATTGAAGTGTGTGAAACCAACACATAGAGGTCCATTTTATAGAAGTTGAGGAAGTGTACACGAATTGACACAAACCAAAAATCAATCTATTTTCGAAAAGTCGCATAGGTACACCGGCGCTCGCTAGCCATCGACTTGGCCGCTTGAGCCCTAAGAGTAGTGACACCATCGTACGCTTGGCACGAAGTTGATGCTCGAGCGGCGGTTTCATCCATTGACCTTTTCATTTATTCAAAATTTCATGATTTTCAAACGAAGTTCGTCCATTAATTTCTCATTCACCCGTAAATAATTTTCGACGCCCAAATATATCAAATTCATCTACTCGACGAGTAGAATGTGTGCGACCCATTTCTGGTAAAATTTGAGCAGCAAAACCCATCCAAATATTTGGTCAAAGATTGATAAAAAAAACAACTTTATATTAACTATTTTCCAACATAGCCTTGTATGAGAAAATGAATTTGGCCCACGTAGACATAGGAGACATGATGAAATATAATCTAAATAAATAACTTTATCCTAATGAGAAAATAGTTGAATAATTAACCAAGGGCTCTTTTTCTTTTAAGAGAACCAAATCAAATGAACAGAAAGAAAAGAAACACGGCCTGATAAAAGGAAATTAAGTTTCCATTAGACGAGAATAACACAAGACATCTAGTAGTTACAACTTTCAAAGGAAATTGAATATTCATGTGAAAGAAATATACGAAGCAATTGCATAGTGAATTCACACTTTCCTTTCCTGAGTAATAATTACAAAAACATTTCCCCGCAGAAAAAAAATTAATAAGTTCCAAGTTAGCTTCTTCTAGTGACATACTTCCATGATCTAATAACTTCTTATGCGATATTTCACCTCGATATATCGAATTTTTGGGAGAAACTGAGATGCTCTGTCTCCCAGCTCAGTTTCGAAGCAACTCTTTCATGGCAGGGAACATACTCCTAAAAATAAAAATCTTTCAACAGTCATACATGAGTTGAGTACCTCCATGGTTATACTCTAAAAGATGGAACATTATTCATGCATGCTTGATATGTAGTGTTAGATTATAGTGGACAACTTTGAATTTCTTACATAATATTGTCCAGTGTTTGTGAGGACCACTAGGACTTTCTTCACACATTCAAATAATTAGCAGTTCAGTGTCAACGTGAGCGGAAGATTTTGTCCATGTGATATCTCAATGGTCACCACCAAGCAGAAATTTCTGTGAATGCAGAATGATTTGTCTTCTTTTGAATTTTCAATTTTTTTTTTCCAACTAAAACATTGAACTTCTCTGCTTCTCAAGGCAGAATTTGGTTCATATGCTAAGTATAATCAACAAAAATCTCAGTATATTAGTCATGAAAATTCAGAAAAGATACCTCCAATTTCTCAACTAGCTCCTTTGCTGTAGGTGCAGATATAATGATTTGGCGAGCATTTGGACTAATGAAGCCTTCCTCAACAGCTTTGTCAATGAATGATAACAATGAATTGTAGTATCCATCCACATTTAGCAAACCTACCTGCAAAATGTGTACTCCTCATGTATCTTTACTCCTCAACGGATTTTCAGTTTTGAAAGAAATTAACAAGGAAATTTTTAGACAGCTGCTGTGAAATAATTAGAAAGATTAATAGTTGCATGTCGAGAAATACCGGCTTATCATGAATGCCTAGTTGAGCCCAAGTTATAACTTCAAGTAGTTCTTCGAGAGTTCCATAACCACCTGCATGCATTTACATGACCAAGTTAAAAATTGTGCATGCAATCTTACTACGGTGAGAGAGTAAATTCTTCTTCAGTATACACGTCATAGTTAACACATATTGCATACTCGTATTCGTGAAATTTAATTAATACCAAAAAGATCAAAGTTTATGTGGAGGTGGTCCATCTAGGAAGCAAATGGAATTTTTAATGCACTATACACAATATCAAGGTCCAAGAAAAAGTAAAAACTGAAAACTTTCAAACTTTTTTTTATATTGAAAGCACCAAGAGAGTCGAGTATATATTAATGCTAAAAAGAAATAAAGTAGAAAATACAAAACATTGGAGATGAATATACGACGTCACCTTGAGCCAGCCAACGAAAGAAACAAAGATAAAATTAACCAATCCAACAGATTTGGAGCTAAAAATAATGACATTTTATCTCTTTCACCATAGGCTCCAGCCTTTTTCCATTTCCAAAATTGTCATTTATTGCTCTCATCCTTTGGTAAATCAGAGGCATGATCCTCTGCAAGGTTTTCAGTTATAATATCTCCCATACTACAGGGTAGAATACTATATAATTCAGTACACGTTTTTAGTTTGTTTACAAATTTGGTTGACTCAATTAAGAAATTAAGATGCAGCCGTAGTGTGGCAAGTAAACATTCAACCATATTTTGTACAAATATCCCCCAACAATGAAGTGCAACATGAGTGGATATTTATATGAATCGAAATCACTCGCTTTTGGCATAGCCCATATTTGTTCAAAGATTTCTTCCAACACTTTTCGGGAGGCGCTCAAGCACCAGAGATGAACGGGACTAAGTGATCAGTTCCGTAAGACCTTGCTTAGTTTCCATGTAAAAAAGATCAACTAATGTTTTCATTTCCTCAGAAGTATCACTGGAGAATGTGATACAAGACAAAATTTTACATGCCATTATTAGAGGAATTAAAGAAGTTGATAAGTCTTAATATAATTGTTGGACTTGACTTGGAGTTCACTGCAAAAAGTTGAGGATTTCTTCTGCAGGAATTGAACCAACCTGGCAAGGCAATAAAAGCGTCAGAATGTCTAGCCATCTCTGCCTTCCTTTGGTGCATATCTGCAACTGCCTTCACTTCCCCTACTGTTACACCGGTTAACTGCAAAAGTTCAAAAAATCCCATCAAGCAAAAAATTGAAAAAAGCTGAACCTTCAATGTGGATTGGGTTGGGGGGCAGAGAGAAGGGTGGAGTCTAATTGTATTGAGTGCTCTGCACTTGTTCACTGAAGCAATGATGAAGATTGCACATTAGAGGAATGCTTGGCTAGTTGGCTTGCACAAAAGTAACATTTTTTTTTTAAAGCACGAGAACATACTTGTTGAAAAGAAGTTAATTTTAATAACTGTATAGACTAGCCAAACATGCTTTTCCAAAAATCTTTGAAGTCAACACCTCATGTGGTTGATACTTGATATACTAGCAGATAAAAGTGTACAAAGAAAGAATTTGAATCACAGAAAAGTCCAAGAAAGAAAACTACAAGCTTACACTCACAGCACAACAAAGTAAATAAATCATTAATCAGAAAAGGAAAAATCAGAGGTGACATTTGAAACCCAAAACTCTGGCCACATATGGATAAGGCTAGCAAGCACCAAGAAAGAAACAAGACCTCCATTTCTAAAGGACTTAAAAAGCCAAATATCAATAACTAAAAAAAAAGTAAATCATTGGCAAAGACAAAGTAAAAAAGATGATTTAACAAAATTATTGCGACAAACAGCATTGAAACCAAAAAGGAAAGTACCAGAAAAAGGCAGATGTAGATTAAAGAAAAAAGAGAATTAAGGAAAAATGCATTAAAAACAGTTCGAGTATTTGATGTAATAATATAAGAGAAAAGGCCCAAAACTTTTATAATCACAGGGGACATACCTCTTGAGGCATGAGCGTCTTGGGAATAACCCTGCAGAGGCAGACAATAACATGACAAAAAAAATTTAGTTTTAATGAAGTATTAAACTAAACAAAGCATAACAAGAGTCACGCTCTTATTCTAATTTTAAAACCATTTTTTTGCGTTGTTTTGAGAGTTTCAATTCTAGGGAAATACTCGACAGAATAAAACTAAGTTTTATTTCCAATAAATTTGGAACCGAAGGTGGATTGAAATACAAGGAAAGGAAGCTCACCCAATAACATGCCGACCACCATCATGAACGGCCTGCGAAACCAAACCCATGAGACCTATGCTGCCTCCTCCATAGACCAAATCAATGTTTCTAGAAACCTTCAACAGCACAGACATATAAAAGCATTTTGTATATTTCTTAACCATTTATAAGTAACATTATGAAAGAGGGAAAAAGGTACAAATAGATTCTACAAGACTCAAGCAAAGAATGCAGGGGGCCATGAGTACTTGTTATCACACCTTATCCATTCGAGGAAGAAAAGAAGGTATAATTGGAAAAATTGAGAGAGAGCTGTGCCTCGTGGATGATAGAAACAGCACAAATGGCAATCAAATGTAGACCTGTGTCTTGTGGAACCTTAAATAAATGAACTATGTCATTAATATTTACACACACATACATACAGAGATGCGAAGATACTGCATTAGGTCTCTATTTGAGTAGACTTGAGAAAAGCAGAATATTTGCATGAGAATGGTGAGGAAGAAATGAACACACGGGGAAGCAGCTAACGAAAAGTTCCAGCAAATTTTAGACGATTTCAAGCAAAAACCCATGTCATTTCTATACACATAAAAGTTGCAAAAACAAGTTCTTGAAAAACCCAATTTCGTTTATGAACAGCCCATTTGAAAAAACAATCTCAATATTGACATTTCACTCCAAAAAACATCAAAACCTTAAGAAACAAAAAACAAAATGAAGTTTCATTAATGTACCAATTCATTGCCCAAGTCAATAGCAGCTTCTTGATAGCTAGTTTTCTTGCCTTGGCTACTCCCACAAAACACACAAATCCTCTTGAATTTTGAAGCCTTTACCTCACTCTGTGTCTCCATTTTCTTCGGATTTTCTCGCTCCTCCCAGCCTCAATCTTTCTCTACACTATAAATTTGTCTCTATCTTTGTGTGTTTGTAACAACTTGAAAATAAAAGACAAATCTTGCTTCTTTTAATCCTCTTCTACCATACACATTTTAGCAAATATGTAATGTGTATATATACACATACATACATATTGTGTATGTATAGAAAGAAAGGGGTGGTGTGCCGCAGAACAAAACAAGCATCAACTTGAAGAGACCCTTTTGATCGACCACCCTTGCTTAGTCCCTTGCCAACAAAATGCTTGTATTTATAATGGCTGTTGCCCGTGGAAAACACAATGGCCATGCTGCCCTACGTGACTGGCACGTGTGGACCATTTTGTTAGTTCATTTTAATTTTTTTGAAAATGGTTGGCTGTTAATCCATGTTAGGAATTCGTGGAGGCGTGTCCAAACCTTAGAATTAACCTAAAATATGGAAACTATGTTAAAAATTATGTAAAATCGAAAAGAAAGAAAAATAATTTGCGGCTCGTCGCTCGAGCGAGAAGCGGGCAACGGCTCAGCGACAGGCGGGCGACGAACTCCCCATTTCAATTTTGCTCTTATCGCTTGAGCTATAAGCCAACATTCGTCCAGCACTTTCAATTCGCCTTTTTTTCCTTCTTGGACTCTATTTTGTCATCTCCAAGCACAATACTCCACAACGCGAAGCTCTAGACCCAATTTGGATCTGATTTAGGTCACAAAACCCAACAATTTCCATCTTGACACAAATTCCGGTACAACGAACGAAGCTCCAAAATTTCTATCTGAAAAAAATAAGTCTGACTGCCATGAAAACACACTGAACTCTTCAACCTGAACCAAACCTCTCCAATACTTAAAATTTTTTTTCCTCTTCCACCATATCTAAACATGGATACTAATGAACCCAACCCCCGAGTTCCCATAATTCACAACGAATTCAAAAGTTACCAAACAGGGTTGAAGCACACATTATAGCAGAATCACCACTAAATGCTTTAACTGAAGACCCTGGCTAGACTCGTCACCTTCA
>CAIGRH010019231.1:0-14641 GCA_903798295.1 Fraxinus nigra | reverse complement strand
GAAATGACTGCATCAGATTAGCATTTGAAAAGATAAGTCTCAAAGCTTGACAATGGAGAAGATGCCAGATTCTGAGCTTCAAGGAAGGAAGTAAGAATGTTGATGGTCTTCTATAAATGTTAAAATATGTATTTTATTGTTTAAAAAGATAATTAACACCTGATTTTTGAAAACAATTCTTAGAAACCTGATTAATAATAATCAATTCTTAAAATCATGATTTTAATTAATTTTGTAATGGTTTTGGGCTTTAGTATTGGGCTGGAAGTTGGCATATTAAAAAAAAATTATGGGCCATGGGTTGTGCCTTGAAGTTCAGTGTGGGCATGTGCCCACACTGGACCTAAGGGAACTCCGCCCTTGAAACCATTCGAGCCGTTCAAACATGAATCGGCCTCACCCCTCAATTCTCTCCAAGGTAAACTTGGGGACTCAATCCTTAGCCGCAAAATGCATCTATTAAGATTGAGGAGGTTGGGGTCGACTCCAGATGCCTTGTGCAAGTAGCCATGTCAAATACATTGAGCAATGGAGAATGATTGATATTATTGGTTGTGATGACATGGTACTCAGTCCAAATAAGGGGACAATGATGAAGCTAAGCTTGTCCCATTTGCAGGTTTTATAACCCATTGCCTAATAACACAAACTGGGGCAGAAAACCCAAATTCATAAGGGAAAACGCATTTTGCAAGTGCGACTTAAGTTTCCTCTTAATGCATAAGTTGCCAGCTGCTTTGAGCCGTTGATGATCATCTAAAGTCAATTATTAGCGTGCACGCTATATATAGGGTCTTACATTTTTGCCCTATTTTCAGTTCTGACTTGTGTTATTCTGAGCCTTCTTCTTTTCTCTCTGTGGGAGCATCTGTTGGTTTTTCCTTCTTCGTCTCTGTTAGATCTCATCTTCTTGATTGAGTAATCATGTGTGGTGTCTAAGTGTAAGCCTATGTAATTCTATATAAAGGGAGTGGTCTTTTTTGGCTTGTTGAAGTAGCGTCACCTACTCTAGGGTTTTGGGTCTCTTGTAGTTCTGACTTGTACAAAAAGGATACAATGATGCGAGCCCCGAAAAGATCTATATTGAGATGTCTCTAGTTGATTCTTGAGTCTAGTAGTTAGATCTATTGTCGATCTATTGTATTCTTGGGTTTTTCCTTGTAATAGATTTGACAGTCTAAGACAGCGTCTTGAGGTCACATCGCCATTACTTTGCCTTGGGCGGGGAGAGACTATCGCAAGCCTATGATAGGTGTCACATGCCTATGATTGCTGGCAAATGACACATGTTAGCGACTGTGAGAGTTAGATTTGAGCCATGTGTCATGCATTCAATAAGACTCACCCACTCGCCCTTGGCCAATAAATATCAAGTTTTGGGGAATTTTGAAGATAACTGAAATATCGATATTTGAAGTCCAAATTCTCTATTACAATTTTGGTTTTTCTAGATAAAACCTAGCACCAAAATTCCAGTCTTTTGAGTATTTCTCCCACACCCAAATTTTTATATGATCGTTACTTGATCGACACATTGACTTGAGCGTGCATGCCTTTCCTTTCAAAGAGGTGTCTACGTCTTTTCTTCCGACACTTGTGTCCAAGTATGCAGGTAACACGCACTCGGACGGGTGAGTAGCTGAGCTTATGTTGACGCGCTGGAAGCCTGGAATCACTAGATTGGAATGTCGTGCCAATTCTTGTTAGTCTTGTCGCCCTTCAAAATTCATTTATACTCCCAAACAAAGAGAGAGAGAAACACGAGATGGAGAAAATAGAGCACAAGATCATACCTGTTAATGGCCTCAACATTCATGTAGCCGAGCTTGGTCAGGGCCCATTAGTGCTCTTCCTACATGGCTTCCCTGAGCTTTGGTACTCATGGCGCCACCAAATTCTGTACTTGGCGGCTCAAGGCTGCAGGGCTGTGGCGCCGGATCTGAGGGGCTATGGTGACACCAATGGTGCACCAGTTGAGGACCCGTCAAAATTCACTATTTTTCACATGGTTGGTGACCTGATTGTGCTCCTCGATGTCATCGAGCCTGACGCAGGTAAGGTGTTTGTTGTTGGGCATGACTGGGGTGCTTCCATAGCCTGGCACTTGTGCTTGTACAGACCTGATAAGGTGAAGGCTTAGGTGAATTTGGGTGTTGCTTATTTCCCGAGAAGTCCTGAAATGAATCCAGTGGACATGTTTCGCAGTCTATATGGGGATGATCACTATATTTGCAGATTTCAGGTACTTTATTCTGCAAACTAGTGTGTGTCAGGGGCACGACTGCCTCTAATTCCCACATTGCTCGTGGTATGTCAGTCTTGTGAGTTCATAAGCGCGCTGGCCATTTTTCAGTTTTAAGGGTGAATTTGCTTGTGGAGGGAGAGGGAGAGGGAGAGGGAGAGAAGTGGACATCAATTTTATTTTGAGTATAGAATGTTAATTTTCTGCCACAACTCAAGTTCGAGATAGTTGTTCCATGCTCACAAACAACTACGTCTAAGTCCTAGGTGGGTCTTGCAACTGAGGGAGACAACAATATTGAGTTTAAGCAATTTAACGACTCATGAGGGCTTAATTTGATGATGGTAAACAGGCAATTATGCTTAATCCAAAGAAACATGAGGAAGAGAAATCGTGTGTGAACCTATTTGTTTCCATTTTGGCCCCGTTTGGTACGGATTCTCCAAATTCTAGAATAAATCAATTCTCATTTTCAACCACAAATTCTTCAATAAAATAATAGTTTTNAGTGAAAGTTCATATAATAGGATCTCATTTGCCCCAGCACAGGCTGTTTTTGTTAATTTCACTTTATGAAAAGTCGGGTGATTGGGCCAACAATTTGCTCTTTTCCGTGGGCCAGCGATAAGCCAAATTTCGATGCTCATCACTTGGACATATTCCCCGAATCATTTCGTACAAAGGCCCATTGACCTTTTTATTAAGGGCCCGTTTGGTACGGATTCTCAAATTCTACAGTAAATCAATTCTCATTTTCAACCACACATTCTTCAATAAAATAATATTTTTCATCACATCAATAATTTTTTCTTCTTTTTTAACCACACATTTCCCATCATATCACTGTTTAAAATTAATTCTTCCCCCAAAAAATCCCTCCCAAACAAGCTCTTTATTTAGGATCCCCTGTGAGTATGGTTCTGATAATCTGTTTTCAAGAAGAATCTGAACATAGCAAAGGGGTATAAAGGCCAAATTAGTACCGCGGCAGTTCATGGACATGTAGAGAAATATAAGAGAAGTTCCAAGAATCAAGCATGTGTCATTTGTAATTGTGCCATGTTTTGCCTTGTGAAGCTTCAATGAATAAAAATGACCTAGGTGAATCCTCCAATTCACCGGTTGGGTACTAGATGTAGCCTTTTTGTTACGAGTGAATTTTATCTTCGATGATCAAACTGACAGGAATATTGGTTGACAATTTTTCAGGAACCTGGGGATATAGAAGCTGAGTTTGCGCAGATTGGCACCAAAGAAGTTCTCAAGAACTTTTTTGCATTCCGCAATCCCGGTCCATATTATTTTCCCAAAGGCAAAGGCTTCGGAAGTTCTGCTGATAAGCCAACTTAGTTATCAGAAGACGATTTGGAGTATTACGCCAAAAAGTTTGAGCAGACTGGATTCTCAGGAGGAGTGAATTACTACCGTGTTTTTGGCAGGTACTTGGCCTCTAGACGTCTCCAATGCCGCCTATATGCATAGTTTTATGTATCTGTACCAAAATCACAACGCAATAATGGAAAATTCTCACACCCTCTTTCATCATTTAAGATTTCTTATATTCAGACAGTTGGACTGTTTTGACGCTTTTAAACTCGAAGTTCAGAGTAAAATTTTATGTTCAATCGGCTCATCACACACTTGATTTCACAAAAATTCTTACCATACCTCCAAGCTGAATGCAGAGTGATGTTTTAGATTGACATTTCTAATTATGAATCCCAGGAACTGGGAACTGAATGCGCCGTGGTCAGGGGCTCAGGTCAAAGTGCCAACAAAGTACATCGTCGGGGAATTAGACCCGACCTATCATATACCAGGGACCAAAGAATTTATACACAAAGGGGGATTCCAGAAATACGTGCCATTGTTGAAGGAAGTTGTTGTCATTGAAGGTGCAGCACACTTTATCAACCAAGAAAGGCCAGCAGAGATCAATCAACACATTTATGATTTTCTTAAGCAGTTCTAAACCCTCGTCTATGGAATTAGTTTCTTTAGGCTCATGTGCCTGCTTGTCTGTGCAAATAATTGTTAAAACTAAGGCCCTGTTTGATTTCTCCACCTTTTCCATGGACAATGGAAATGAAATTCTATTTTCATCTTTTTGCATGTTTGATTGACTAAATTTTCCATAGAATTGGTTTTTGAGGAAAAGTTTTACTCATGGATTTGGTGGAAAAATCTTTTCTATGACAACCTTTTTTTTTTTGGCAATGGAAACAAATTCTATCCATTTAATGAACAATTTTCATGAGAAACATCGTCAAACGAACACTAAAAGATTCAAAATTTCAATATTTTTCAAGTAGAAAATTATATCAATCAAACACAATTAATTGACAATTCTCAGTAAAACAAGTTCTAAATAATTCAATTCCCTAAAATTCATTTTCTTTTCACCCAATTCCATTCTTGTAGGCCCTAAATGATTGTTTGCAACAAAGATCGGCATCTCGTTTANTTTTTTTTTTTTTGGCAATGGAAACAAATTCTATCCATTTAATGAACAATTTTCATGAGAAACATCGTCAAACGAACACTAAAAGATTCAAAATTTCAATATTTTTCAAGTAGAAAATTATATCAATCAAACACAATTAATTGACAATTCTCAGTAAAACAAGTTCTAAATAATTCAATTCCCTAAAATTCATTTTCTTTTCACCCAATTCCATTCTTGTAGGCCCTAAATGATTGTTTGCAACAAAGATCGGCATCTCGTTTAATTATTGATGTCCATTAATCGCATGAAAAAAGTAGGACATAGTTGAGTGACCTTAAACGGTTGCTTCCAATAGAAGATCGATGCCACAGTCATTTTAGTTATAAATGCAACATGCGAATGTCTATTATGAAAAGAGCGGTGAAATATGATGACTTCATTGTTCATGTTCTTGAAAATGTCCATAAATGCATGCTTGAAAGGTAAAACATTTGTAGAACGGTTGCTTAAACCTTTGAATGGAAACCCACAAATGTTACCCCAAAGAACTAATACTATAATTCCAAAATCATATGAAAATCCAAATTGTCTTACTTATATAATAAACAGATTGTTATGTGGTGTAATGAAATCAGTTCTAGAGCTTTTGAAAGTCCTTCACACGCTTCATTATTTTCAAGCTGGTAATTCAAGACAAGATATAAATGAAACAAGAAAATGTTACAATGTCGTTACCAGTCAGCGACCTTCAATGTTGTGCAAGGAGAGATAAAAGTCACTCAATGCTTCACTCTACGGCGTCTTTCAACATCAAACTGCATGTCCAACAGGCCAGTGATTCCAGCATCTATTTTTTGGCCTATCTTAACAGGACCAACCCCTTGAGGAGTGCCTGCATAAGAGAAGTAATGACATAATATTGATATACAATATCACGTTTACAACAGAATATGCTATAGTAATGTTGCACTATTAGCATCTACTGATTTTTAGTCAGGGTATAAGCCGTAATAAGAATGCACAAACGGGATAGAAAATATAGCAGAGAGTTGAATGTAAAGATAAGAGCATGTACAATGCTTCATTGTTCGACTCCAATTTAAAACTCTTGGTAACCAGCAAAATGACTCGTATTCTTCCTTTAAGTGGACACCACACCAGTGTTGACAAGAAAATGATTGTGCTTACTCTCATTTTACCCACTCTTTTCTTTCTCATTTTTCCTCTGATTTTTCGTTTTCTTTTTCATTGCTAGCGAATGTGTGGGAGAGAGAATAAGAAAGAAGGTTGTAAGGAGTTCAGCAATTCAATCCATGAACATTATCTCAAAATCATTATAACACCGACAAGCACTTGATTTATGGCATTAGCAAAATTATAAAATAACTAATAAGTAAAAGGACTTATCAACGTTTTTTAAAAGAGACCCCTCAGAAACAACATTAGCAAAAGGAAAGTAGCAGTTCGCCTGCGTCCTTGTACCTGTTAGAATAACGTCTCCCTCAAGAAGTGTCATGATAGAACTTATGTGGCTAATCAAATATGGAATCTTAAATATCATATCTTTTGTTGATCCTTTCTGCCGGGTTTCTCCATCAACCTGCAAGACGAACATTTATTCAAAGAACAGCCTTAAATCGTGAACACGGTATGCAAGGACCCGAGTCACACCCCTAACCTTGCCAACATAGTTGGTCACAAACCGACAAAAACACTTGGATGAAATTGACAAATAGTAGCCATCCAAGTCCTCATGAACTAGTCACAATATTCTCCCATAAGATAGATGGGATGGAGTCACAAACTTCACATTCAAATTTTCTATATCCTTGTTACATCTACCCATGGTCCATAACACTCTAACGAATTTAAGCTTGTCCATGCGTAGGATCCCTTTTCTGGTGCAGTCAATGCCAGGTGAAGACCCTTCCTTAAATATTTGTTTTGATTTGTTTTATTTATTTTTAACCTTCAATTTATTATTATTATTATTATTATTATTATTTTGCATTGGACTCAAAGATAAGCATTGCATTAACGCAGGGCCATTGGGTTCTCCAATAATGCAGAGTCCATTTCCAAGATGGCCCTTTTTTTAATTAATAAGCCCCACTCAACATAAGCCATGTCACTAATGCTCTGTAAGGACCAAGCCTGAGCCACCTGTCCCATTTTTACACCCGTAGGCCCTAAGAACAAGAGTGGCCTGCACAACCCTGTAAGGACTTGGTTGGATGCTCAGCTCTGCCAACATAGTTGGGCACTAATCAACTGGCCTTAAATACTTAAACTGACATTGAAAGTAGTGACTAAAACTATCACCCCACAATTGATGTTGGATGGAGTCTTACATGCACCTGGTTGGATGCTCAGCTCTGCCAACATAGTTGGGTACTAATCAACTGGCCTTAAACACTTGAACTGACATTGACAAGTAGTGACTAAAACTATCCTCCCACAATCGATGTTGGATGGAGTCTTACATGCAAAAGAGGCACACTAATGATAAGGAATGAACAGTACCTTCAACCACAACTCTACGTCGTGAGGGTCTGGAAACATCGTTGTAGGTATCTGCAGAGATATTCTGAAAAAAGTTAATGATGAAACACACAAGAAGAAAGGTAGTCACTGATAGATAAAAACAAAACAATGAAACAAAATACCACGATACATAGGTTAGTAATAGTTCATCATTTCATCTTCAACAGTACTTCTTTCTTTTGGTAAGTGTAATCTAATAATGGATTATTCAATCCTGTTCGGGTTCCCACAAAAGCTGCGATACTGCAGAGGAATTGGTAGGGTTTCTGTGAAGGGCCATTTTTTTAGGTGGGGGGTAGTGGAATACTAGATCACAAAAGGAGCCGTGAACAATTTGTATACAGAATGCTTAGGGTGACAATTTTAACCCTTAGAATCGATTAAGTATATGAGTACTAAATAAGGGCCATGTGTAAACAGAAGTATTCTGATCTAATTCTTACAACAGAGCTGATTGGAGTGAAGGTGTCTTGGCCTTTTGCTACAGTCCATGGAAGACCTGCAGACTTCAGCATAAAATTGAAAAGGTGAAAACCTGCAATAATGACAAAATAAGAAGAAAAAGAAGAGAAGAAAGACACATCCAACTAAACGAAAGTAAATCCAACGAGGCCCAGGTATGTAGAAATAAGAAAATAGAGATCACCTATCTAGATTACAATGATCAGTGTATATAGAGGATGATTAACCGTAGAATCAGAAAAATATTTACACCTTAGCAGTAGATTGGATTTCCCTCGCTGTCATATCCAAGGCAAGAGCATAACCTGAAACAGAAAATTGTAGACCATTCAATTTTTTTTGTTATTGATGATGATATTAATCTCCCCGCACGAAATCTGAACTTTGCGGTTCTTGTTCTTTCTTCTATTTTTTAAGCACAGAGCATCCAGTTCATTTACAAAGCAATAAAAATAATATGAATTGAATCATGTTATTTATTGCAGGGAAAAAAAAAATCTAATAAACCTCAAACATGTTTCATGTTTGACAAAAAGTTAGTTTAAAGTAACTTCTAAGCTAAGTAAAACATGATAAACAGAAATTTCGATCAGGCAAGTGTCAGAAATTCGAATTTCTACACAGATGATGGTCAAGCAAGTCATATTGGCCAAAACATTAGGTAACAAATCAACAGCTTCAGATGAACAAAATCCAAAACCACTAATTCAGATGTTAAGCAGGCACGTTTAAATACCATTTTAATTTTAATTACATTTATCCAAACATAAAAATCTCTTCTTCTTTTTTCCCTATAAACTTTACAGGTCAAACAACATTAACTGATTTTTACACATACTGGTTGAAATTGAGGTTACAGATAAAAATTATACCTCCAATATAGTCCATGGCGGTGGCTTCCGGCACGTCACGAGCCCGTCGACCGATGACTACTGCCAGCTCCACCTCGTGATCCAGCGCCTCCAGTGGCTCCGGCACTTCAATTTTGCCTCCGTTCTCCAAATACGACGTTGTTGGCTTCATAAACAACACCGGCTCCTTCAAACAATCAAACCCACGGATAAAAAAAAAATTAATACAACATTTATTTCATCAATTTCTCCAAAGAATAGGATTTTTCTCGGGATCATGACAAATTAAAAACAAAAAAAATTCAAAATTTTAATAATCCGAACGAGAAATTTTTCGATCATATAACAAATTAAAACACACTAATCAATAAACGATAAAAAGAAATCGTATATATATACAAGTACATACTTTGGGGACGGCGTTCCCGAGTTCTTTGGCGTGGGCGGCGTAGTTGCGGCCAACAGCGACGATTTTGGTTCCGACGCTGAGGAGTTTTTGGTATGACGTCGCCATTTTCGGGGATTTCGAGATTCTGGTAGTACTTGCAAATACAATACTACTAGGGAAAGCTGCTCCTATGTGGATCTGTGTATACATGTACAAGAAAATGTATGTATGGGCAGGGGAGATTGAGAGAGATGCTAATTCTCCAACAAATTGTTCACTTTCTATAAAAAGGGTAAATAGCAGCAAATGTCCCAATCTTTAATCTTATTTGCACTTTGGTTCCCATTCTTTTCTCGACTACTTTGTTCTCATTGCATATACAAGTATTGGCATCGAATGGAAGAACATAGCGTTACACTTAGTCGAGTTCATAGGCTTACAAAAACACCTTTTTATTTGTTCTTTGGTGCTACGGATTAGTTATTGTTAGAAGCTCTTTATTATTAGAAATGCATTTTAATTTTCAAAATAGCTGCCTAGCATATATGTCTGTTGAAGACATATTCTCATAGAGTGGATATTTGACAATAGTTAACATAGATGGGTGTTGATAATTCCTCATCGCATGGAAGAATATAGAGTCATGTTTAGTCAAGTATCATGTTTACAAACAGAATGTCCTTCCACTTCGATAAGTCACATAGTTACAAACCCAGAAAAAAAAAAGGTTCAAGTCCGAAACACCTTATGATTTTTTGGAAGATGAAGACAAAGAAGTTTGATAAAATGAAGCTGATATAAAGGATGTTTATTATTAAGGCATTTCAATTTTCAAAATAGATCCTCGACAGACATGGGTGTTGATAATTTTTTATGCATTCTCATCGCATGGAAGAACATAGCGTCGTGCTTAGTAAAGTTTCTAGGCTTGCAAACACACCCTTTTATTTGTTTTTTTGGTGCTATGGATGCATTACTGTTAGCTCTTCAATGGAAATACATTCCAATTCTCGTGGTTAGTCATGTGATGTGAGAAAAATAAATTCTATCTTACTTTTTGACATTGTGAATAATGTGTGAGACTATTAGGGATTTGATCTTGCATTTTTCTTTTTCATCTTATTTGAACATTGCAGTGTCTACTTTATACAACTGCAAGATGCGTTCATATCAAACATAAAAGTTGCAACAGTTGTTCCGTCCAGAACTCTATGATCAGCACCGATATTCACCTGAGACGAAAATCTCATGTCAGCCAAGCTATAAACCATAATACAAGATTTCAGTACAAAATTTATAGCACCAAAATCGGCTATACTCCGTATTTGAATGTTCTAGAGGTACCAATATATGTTTGCATATATGACATGCATGTCAAGTATATAAATTAGCATCATAAAAACAAAAAACGTGGAGAGAAATAAGGTTGAGGTTACTCGAGGAAATTTAACTTACTCCCGCAACTTAAATGTCTGAGATGGAGATTCTCCTTTCAAATTGAGATTCACACGTATGTGAAGTTTGCTATAGCATGTTTTATAGACAAGAATTAGGAAACATCATACGCATTACATTAGGAGACTAAAATAGTTCAGAGAAAATTTCATCAGCAGGGATGAGCACCGGTCGGAATGGTTGAGTTGGGCTAAAAAAAAAAAGGAACCGAATAGGTTCAAAACTGACCCAAAACCACCTTGCTGTGAACCCGACCTGAGTCTGGTCAGTTTGTCGGGTTCATGGATTTTTTTTGCCCCAGTAATGATATTTGTACAAAGGGGGTGACAAAAATGATTAACGAAATGCCAAATGTCACCCCCCACCCTATTGGGGGGGCGCTGCCCCTTTGTACACATAGTACGGTTCTTTTTGTCCACTCCTAGTCATCAATCAATAAAACTACTGTGCATGTCGATACGCGACTATTTGAATATTATAATAAACAAGATTTTAATTTATTTTCCTTTCTCGATATTGTCAAGCGCTATTCAATCCCCCAAAAATGACGTGCATGTACATCACAAAAGGAGTAGAATCTGACAAATGGATTTCAGAAACATGAAGACAGCCATTGATTTATGCCAGAATTCACGAAAACAGTTGGGAGGGAGGTGCATTTTCTTGAGTGAAATTTGTCGCTACTTACAGTCATGAACGCAGGATAAACACTTCCATCTTCAGCAAATTGATAAGAGAGCAACCGATCTTTGCACCAATATTGCTTAAAGTAATAGTTCCACCGGATATATCCTCGGGGTTGAGCTTGTTAGCTAAAGCCAATTTCTGTAGTCGGGACTGTTCTTTCGCCATCCGAAGAAATAAATCAGGTATTAAGAACATGAATTTTATAAGGAAATATAGACTGGAGGTCATCAACAGACAGAGATACGAAAAACAAGACAATTTCAAAATTATAAACTATTTTTATGTACTCTCCAACTTCGATGGTTGAATGTCAAATTTTGAAAAATAAATAAAGCATGAATTGAAATTATTAGAAGTGTTCACCAAAATACATTTTAAATTAAAATTATCGCAAGTGTACAGTTCGTTAACAAGTAATAAAGTAGAATTGGGTTCAAATATTGTCCCACAGAGATTAATTATTTCAATTCTAATTATTGCGACTTTAACCGATAATAATAATAATATAATGTATTTGTTTGGGACCAAATTATGAATAAAATAATCTACTTATGCAATAATTTGTAATTTAACTAACTCAAATACAAATTATTCTAAATGCAGATTTATGTATTTAATAGATGACAAACATATCAGGATCCTGAATTCACATACAATAATCAGTTTTGACACTAGTTTTACAAGTTGACAACACAATTAAATTTGACGAATCAATGCTCATTTTTTATTTAACAGTCCATTTCAAGTAATGTTAAACCTTCTTTTGGGCGTGTTCGATAGAGATTAAAAGCGGATTAAAATTGAAAAACTAGCCGTTATTATTGACTTTTATATATGACACAACTATGTTATTATGATGGATGCGAACATATAAAAGTGCATAAATTTTTATAAACACTTAAATGTTCACATAAGGCATAACTGTATATTTTTATCCCATATCGAACCCTATTGCAATTTATATATGTCGAACCTAATTCCTTATTTCGAATGCATAAAATAAGCCACCAAATTCACACTATTACTTTGCACAATAATTGTGGAGAAAAGAAAATCATATAAATCATTGAATATTCAAAATGTGTTTTTAATGTCAAACATATAAAACTTAATATTAAAATTCATATTACATTGTTCATCATTCTCCTAACACAAAGAAAACTAGTCTAGTATGTTAAGAAAAAGAAAATAAAAAAAAAAATTATTGAAGAATCAACATCACTCAAATAATATTTGAATTGAATTTTTGAGTCTTGGAATCAATTTTCGTGTTCTTGCTTTCTTTTATGCTCCCAAAAGTTCTTAGAATGCGTTGTAATGCATCGTAAATTTCTTAGAATGCGTTGTAATGCATCGTAACTACGATAGACAGTCCTAGATCTTTAAAAGACATCCCATGATTTATTTTCATAAGAGTTGGAATTAAATTAGAAAATCATAATTTTTTCCGATTTAGCCTGGATGGGCTCCCAATAGAAAATGGGGCGATTGCCCAAGCATAGAAAACGGCTCATGTTATTGAGGTTTAGAGTCGGGTGGCTGCTTAGTTATAAAAATTTCGCGAATTTTCGTTTCAACCATTTTCTTTATTCTTTCTTTCTTATATCTTAGTCCTCCACATCAAATTACTTCAATTTTAGTACTTCATCTTTTACTCAAATGCATATTAGTCCCCAAACTCCCATCAATTGGTCAATTTATCCTTCTTTCTTTTCCAATTGCTTAGAAACAGGTCCAAAACTGTCAATTTTCTTTTTCGCCTTTTTTTCAATCTTTCTTTCTTCTTGATCCTCCACATCAAATTACTTCAATTTTTACTCAAATACATATTAGTTCCCAAACTTTCATACGTTGGCCAATTGATCCTTTTTTTTTTCTAATTGCTTAGAAACATGTCCAAAACTGAAATAAGATAAAATTAACCTAAGTTAAGTAAAATTCAATACTAAAACGACACAAAAGCTTATTAATATGACTCTCATAAGTGCACAAAAATGCATTTATCAAACACATCAAACTAAAACCTTTGTTCGTACTCGAACAAAATAAAACACAATAAAACTTGGGAAATAAACCATATCACTAACCTGAACAAATCTCTAATAACAAATTTAACGCTAAACAGCTTACCATATGCCTCATGTTCGAATTTAAACAACACTTTAGAAAGATCCAAACAACATCAAAAATAAATGTTTACTTATTCGATGCTCGACTTAGTGTGTGTGTGTGTGTGTGTGTGTGTGTGTGTGTGTGTGTGATTAGCCAATATTGAACTCACACCCATATTAGAGCACAACCAATTAAGTGTTGTTGATTTAATCATAATCTTAATCCTTGTATGGTCAGTTTTTCCTCAAACCTCTCGTGCAAAATCACTCATGCTCTTCTCTCCAATCCCGAAATATTTTTTGCATCCTAATAATCATTAAATTGCATTTTTCCAAACAAAAAGATCATAANCTTTAGAAATATCCAAACAATATCAAAAATAAATTTTTACTTATCCGATGCTCGACTTAGTGTGTGTGTGTGTGTGTGTGTGTGTGTGTGTGTGTGTGATTAGCCAATATTGAACTCACACCCATATTAGAGCACAACCAATTAAGTGTTGTTGATTTAATCATAATCTTAATCCTTGTATGGTCAGTTTTTCCTCAAACCTCTCGTGCAAAATCACTCATGCTCTTCTCTCCAATCCCGAAATATTTTTTGCATCCTAATAATCATTAAATTGCATTTTTCCAAACAAAAAGATCATAATTAGATACTTTTATCTCTAGAAGGAAAATAGTAAGTATTTCTCAAAGTCACAACGTCAGTTTCCAGAGTTTAAATCTTGAAGTCTTCATCGAGTACTTCTCATTTTTTATAATCTGAATCCCCTTTTCTTTCTTTCGCTATGAAAATAATTTGATTGCTGCTCTTTTTTTCTTGATATCTTATGTCCAAGACTTCTCTCCATAAGCTTTCTAAAATTCGAGTTTCAATGATGGTTATGTGCTCAAGTAAACAAGTCTAACATGGATAAGCACTCAAGTAAAAGCATAAGATACGGTGTTGTTCAATTCTAGCTAAAGCTATACTCAATTCAAACAAATGTCATCATAGGCTGCAAGTTGTTCTACGCTATACTAGACACTATTATATATATATTATTTTAGATTAAGTAAGGTATATTAATACGATAAGCAGTTGAAAAGCAAGCAACAAATATCATAATTCTCCAAATACTTACCCCACCCTCAAACAAATTTTTTTATCTCACCAATGTTAAAACAAACATAAACAAAATAAAGGAGTAAATGAGTGAAGGAATCAGGCTAATCCGGCTGGTAGACGTCATGACAATCGCCACTTTTCCTTATTGTTGGATTTTAAATTTATGTTCCAAAATTTCAAAAAAAATATTAGTGATAACATATTTGTAATGTATTCACACCAAGAAGAATTATAATCTTCTAACATTAAGAAGATTGAAATCTCGGTGCAATTTTAAGAATGCATATCACATCAATATAAACTCAATGTAATGTTGGGATGTTGTAGTGCCCCGAGTTCTGTTA
>CAIGRH010019223.1:0-15842 GCA_903798295.1 Fraxinus nigra | reverse complement strand
TGAAGTTAATTAGACAAACCATGGTGAAATATTGATTCTAAACATCTTTCTTGTCATAGTTGTTTCTTGAACTTTCAAATTTTATGATAAGAAAATGTGTTAGTATAATTGTTGACCTTGATTTTTGTACATCCAACTTGCCTAATAGATTATAAGTCCTCCCGCGTTTATGTAAGCCTAATTTCTGCACAATAGAACAAATCGTTAACCACACATGGCTTGAACGTAAGAGGTGCTTTATATGCGAGCCTCCAATAAAAAAAGGGGGTTGACTTTGCAGAGAATTTATAAAAGCAAAGAGAGTAAAGTAGAGTTATAGCTCGAAATTCTAAACTTGTATTGTCTCTGGAATGATACATTGTGTGAGCTTTTATAATAGAATATGGAGAATATTGATTGTATGATGAAAGTATACGTGGCCTCTTTCATGCGGCTAAGACCTTTTGTTAAAGGCATTAATCAATCGTAAGTATTTAATGACAGTATGAGTTTGTTGTCCATAAACTTGACATAAGACTTGGACTTGACCTGATTGGCTAAATAGGGCGGTGTGACGCAGTGAGTTATCATCTCAATCATTTACTAATGATTGCACAAAAGATCTCATACTAAGCCTATTGCAGCCTCGCCCCATCATGATGGTTTGGTTCTCTATGTGGGATTGGCTCCGACAAATGGGTTTGGCTTTCCGTATAAGTTTGGTCTCTTCGTGGGGGTTCGATTAAACTACCTCTTGGACAGAGTGACGTGGAGTGCGGGTCCAAACTCGCCCGTCGTGTAGGATTTATGGCGCCCCATCACGCGAGACATAACAATATATTTCCCGAAGTCAATGTATGGTTATTCATATAATGCACGGACTTTTAAGTTGAGATGTAGTTGCCGTTGAGTTGTTCGTTATCCTATTTGAGGTGTGTTGCGAAGACATGCTCAGATGGAGGGGTGTCATTATGCCGACGTAACATCGAATATTTAATTAGATTGAGCCTAATATATATGCGAGTCTTATTTCACAAAAAATGTATGAAATCTCTAACTCTAGTCATATCTCCTTGTCTCATCTCCTGCACTCATATTATCTTTTATTGGCTGTTGATTTAATCGTCGGAGTGCAAACGATCGTCAAATCTTTTTCTTGATCGACGACATTTGTCTTCTAACGGAGTATTCGAATGTATAGGTGATGCCTATATGGAGGGGAGGTGAACGAGATTCCGTTGACTCATTTTTTGAAATCAACAATAATCATAGTCATCAATTTAAAAATGTTACTCTACTTGTCATCTATTATTTGTCGCGAGTCTTTAATAGGAAAATTTTAAGCTAAAGACCAATATTATTAAGGACCTCTAAATGCAATTCCCCGTTTCCTAAAAGGCCTGGACAGTTATTTATCAATTTTTTTGTGAAACGCTTTTGTCATAAACTGAACTATACGTCGAATCTGCTCAAACCTCGTACGGTGGAACTAAAGAACCACGAGGAGTTGACAATAACGCGGCGGCGCGTGTGAATACTGAATTACAGTGATGGCGGCCTTGGAAGGGGCAGCTACAGGAGTCCAAAGCCAACAACAGCAGCCGCCAGTAAGGGCCGTCGAGAGGCTAAACCCGGCGGTCCAACAGCAGCTCAATCTCGATTCCGTCAAGACTCGAGCCATGAGCCTTTTCAAAGCCATTTCTCGCATCCTCGAAGAATTCGACGCAATTTCACGCGCCAACGCCGTCCCCAAATGGTATTTCGCAATAATTCCCCAATAATATAAGAAGAATTCAAGATAATAGTATCAGAACAAATTAGAAAACCTAATTATCGAAAATTGTGAATTTATCTGATTTTATGTGAATAAAATATGGAATTTGTGGGTTTTTTATATGTACTAAAACAGGCAAGATGTTATGTCGCAATTTTCTATGGTGAATTTGGAGCTGTTCAACATCGTTGAAGACATTAAGAATGTTTCCAAGGCTTTTGTTGTGCATCCTCGGAATGTCAATGCTGAGAATGCAACAAGTATGTTTCTTTAATGTGCTTTCTATTGATATAGTTTTTCGGAAAGTAATTCGTTTTTCGTTTTCAGTAATTCACTGGGATTGATTATCACTCCGATACATCTATATCTATAGACATAAGAAGAGTTAATTTTAATTTATTTTTATTTTTATTTTGAAAATTAACTCAAAAAAAAGTGACTCGTACTGTTGATCGTATATAAATAACTTGTGGATATTCAACTTCGATCAGTAAAAAAGTTATTTATTTAAAATTTACTTATTTTAAGGTTTGGCCAGTTTCTAGTTGGTGTGTTCTTTATTGTATATTAATGGAATTGGAATTCTTTCTATACAGTTTTACCTGTTATGTTGTCATCGAAACTTTTGCCCGAGATGGAAATAGACGACAACACCAAGAGGGAACAGTTGTTACAGGGCATGCAGAACCTTCCAGTTTTGGCACAAATTGAAAAGTTAAAAGTGCGTAAACTATTTTTTGCAGAAAATTGACCTTGCATCTGTAAATTAAGCACTTAATGATCCCATTTCGATTGTTCTCAGGCTAGAATTGATATGATTGGAGCAGCCTGTGAAAGTGCGGAGAAGGTGATAGCCGATACTCGGAAAGCCTACTTTGGCACTCGACAGGGGCCGACAATTCTTCCAACTATCGACAAGGTTCAAGCAGCAAAAATACAAGAACAAGAAAATTTGCTTCGGAGTGCTGTAAATCATGGTGAAGGTGATACTTCTCTTCAACTTTCCTCGTATTGTACTCCCGTCAAGAAAGTTTTCCTTTTGTGATGCATCTTTGCCTTAAATAATAATTGATTCTTGTTCAGGGTTAAGAATATCTGGAGACCAAAGGCAGATAACATCTACACTTCCAGTGCATTTGGTAGACATCCTCGCTGCCAATGATGGTCCACAGAATTATTCTGATACATCTGGTACGACCTATAGTCTTCACTTTGACATTTTTTTCTCCCGAATTCCTGTCACAAGTTTGTGACTCCATAGACAATAATATGTTCTTCAACTTTAGGGATGTATCTGAAGAATACACCTCCGCTTTCGTCAACCAGCAATAACAGCCAGGGAAATTTGTTGCAGGTATATTTTTCAAGCTTGCCATGTAAATCTAAAATTTGAAAAAAGAATTTGAAGTTCTGTTATGTGTTTGTAGCCGTGTCGTCCCTTGATTGCCATTATTTAAGCAGTTGTGAACTTGTCATGCCCATGTTTTAGTGTGATTTATTTTTGTTGTTCTATCTTTCTTTAAAAATAAGACAAAGTTATTATTACATTTGTGTCGAAATAAGTAACTTGCTTATTTCCAACTTTGAACAATAAAATAATTATTTACTACTTATAACTGAACTTATAAGTAGACCTTTTAAGCTTAGACAAACATGCTTATTGTTTTGTGGGCTGACCCATGGTGTTTATTATAGGCTTCTGGAGCACAACTTCTCGGGAGATCAGCGGCTTCCCCATCTGGTGCTACGGTTAGTAATTCGTTCGACAACACAACAGCATCTCCTCTACAATATGCCAATTCGCCAAGATCCGGTGCAAGCATGATGAACACGCCTTCTCCTCAGCAACAGTCACTCCAGCAACTGCAGCAACAGCAACTGCAGCAGCAGCAAAGACAGAAAATGATGCAATTACCTCAACATCAACAGCTTCTGGCCCATCAGCAGTTTAGGCAATCTTCAATGAACATGGGACAGGTATTTTGAGCTTATTTGTAATGATCAGAGGTTACAATCACATCTCGTTTAAACTTATGTCTTAGTGCAGCGTACACTTTCATTGATACTGATGTCTCTGGACATTAAATTTTGTCATTATCTGCATCTTATTTTGAAGCTGGAAACTTCTCTCTGCTATACCTACACACTCTGAGACTGCAAAATTTTATGTTTTGGTTCAATTAAAATGGATTGCTCTCTCATATCAGATGCTGGCACACGACCCCACCCCCACCCACACACCCAAGACAAGAACATTTGGCCACCATGAAAGAATCATTGCCAGCGTGTTCTGCCCTTTTAATGTTATCTTTACCCAGTTTTCCACTGGACAACCTTCAATTATCATACACTATGTTTTCTGCAGAACCAATTACCACAGCTGCATGATTTGCAGGGCCAGGGACAACAAAAGTTTCAGCAGGTATATCACATGTAAACCTTCTAAAGCTAATATTGCCCGACTTCATAATCGTTGTGTGGTGAAAAATCGAGACATTTATCACGAGGCAAAAATTGAGATAATTTAGTGAATGTGAGCTACGTATTGGTCTCAATCTTTGTTGTACGGACACTTCAACTAGGATGGCGTATCCGTGTCGGACACTTGTTGGACATCAACACTCCTCGGATACTCTACCTTGTCTTTTCTTTCTTTATCATAAATATTAAATATTTTTAACTCAAAATTATTATTAAATAAGAAATAAATACTCATATTTAAAAGATTTCAACAAGAAAAATTAATAACAAGTATAAAACTAAATTTATATTATATAAATGAAGAATTTTTAAGAATTTAATCAACGTGTTGATAACGTGTCGTGTTTGTACTTTTTTTAAAAATCGCGTGTCGGNTCGGACACTTGTTGGACATCAACACTCCTCGGATACTCTACCTTGTCTTTTCTTTCTTTATCATAAATATTAAATATTTTTAACTCAAAATTATTATTAAATAAGAAATAAATACTCATATTTAAAAGATTTCAACAAGAAAAATTAATAATAAGTATTAAACTACATTTATATTATATAAATGAAGAATTTAGTCAATGTGTTGGCAATGTGTCGTATCAGTACTTTTTTGAAAATTCACGAGACGACTTGTTCGACACATGTCCGTGTCGGTACACCACAGGGCTCAATAATGTCAGTAAGAAATTTTGGGTGTTGATTGGTTGTATTAAGAAATTTTGTGTTGTACTTTGTTTACTAGTGCCTATGAAATAAAAATAGAAAATAAAAAAAATGCATATAGTAGATATAAAACAAATATGACGTGAACTTTGTACAAGTTTTTAGACATTATTTTGTTTGTTTCACCCACATATTCTAATTGTTGAAGTTTTACTTTCCAAACTTGTAATGGGACCTGCCGAATCTGTGTAGTGCAGAACTTCAACCTGCGTGTTTGAAAATTAAAATTACCTAAAAATTAGGACACCACGTGGTTTGTCAAACACATGTTTGAGGCATGTCAGCACTCAGGTCGTGTCCCTCAAATGCTGATTCTCTCTCTTTTATTGCTGTTCTTGTGAATTCTATACAAATTCTATTAGTTGTTTAATTAAATAAAATACTTCCTTACAGATGCATGGCCAGCAACATATGCAGTTCTCTCAGCCATTGACAGCCCAACAACTCCAGACTAGGCAGCTTACTTCAGGAGCAATGCATGTGAATCAAAACCAAATGAACCAAGGAAACCAGCTGAGTCGTCAAATAAACCAGTTCTCTAGCCCTGCAAATAATGCGATGTTTAATTCTGCCCAAACTACACCATCTCAGGTGGTAAGACGCCTTTTGTCTTTCCTTTCAATTAATCGTCCATTTTCCATGAAATCCTTTTACTTCATGGGTACGAATGCTTGAAATATGATATTTATTTAGGGAAAGTTGCACCATTTGTCCCCATATTATCCAAGTAGCAAGTTGGCTCTCGAACCTTTTGTTGTAGTTGTACTAACTTTCCTCAACAATGAATTCCATCTAATTTCCTGTTTAACCAATATGTGACCCTCACAAGTCCAACTTATTTTTAAATTATAGCCAATTTTATTTTTTTTTTCAAAAAATACTTTTACCTCGTTGAAATGATTTTGTGTTTTCACTCATCGTCTAATAAACAAACCTCACAAGTTTTCTGCACACTATGAGAGCTTCAAACTGGTTTGCGTTTTAACATGTTCTCTAATTGTTCAATATATTTTGACCTATCACCACATGTCCTTCTCATGTTCACTTGGTTTAACGTCAAGGTGTGTAATTGCTTCCTTTTTTGGGAGAATTCTCGGATGTGTACTAATTATTTCGGTACCATGCTTTATTCGAGAGAACATTATTTTGACTCTTTATAATCACTTTTAAGAGGATAATTTTGCCACTTTTAGGTAGGGAAATATAGAGAAGATTTTTATAGGTTCAAGGACAGAAAGTAGAGGTTTATTATATTCCAATTTTATGGTCCAGTTGGAAACACCACCGACGCCAAGAAATCCCTCATCCTTCTTATTGCCTAAAGACGCGTAGATTTGTATTTTTATATTTGATAGTCATTTGTTAAACATGGGTTTCGAATTATTTAAGATTCTCAGAGGCCTTCTTTTTTCTAGTTTGTCTCTGATGCCCATATTGGAACTTGTATTCTATATCCTACTTTTTCTCCATCGAGAAAATCATCCTCATCATCCTCATTATTATTATTTTAATTTCAGATTTCAAACATGGCTATGATGTCATCACAGGCACTTCTTCCAAGAATGCAGGTTAGCTTTCAAATTTCAACTATTGCCTAGTGATGCACATGAATCATAAAACGCCATGATAATAATAATAATAATAAAGGGTCATGAAGTTTTGTAATATCTATCAACTATGTGGATGAAACCTAAAGGCTTTTTAAGCCTAAAACACACTTGTTATGTTTTGCAAGGAGGAATATGCGGTACTTGACAATGCTGAAAAAGAAAATACTCTCCAGTCCAGTCTTAAATTCTCGAGTATTTAATACTTGCGCAATCATGTTTTTAATCATCTTGAAATCTTCTTTTTAACTACCTTTTGGTTTATTTGGTGATTAATTAACTACTTGCTGTTTGAAATCCTTCTAGGCTTCACACCACCTGATTAGAATGTTACATGTTTGGAACTCAGTACAATTTTTATCTCTCTTGACATAATCTATATTGTTATCACTCGTGATTATATCTTTTGCTTTCAGTTTGGAATGTCTGGTGGCAATCGGAATCTTCCTTCCCAAAATCTCAGCGACCAAAGTATGTACTTTTTTTTCTTCTTCTTCTTCTTTTTTGTCACATACTTTAGTTTTGTTCAAATGCATCAATTAGTTACATGGTGGACAAAGAAATATGTAAATAAGCGTATGAAATTTCACCTCATGCATGTTTGGTAAAGCTTAATATTTTGGCTATGAGTAAACATTAAAATAAATAAACTTTTTATTTGTCAAAGTTAGAAAGTAGGTTACATATTTTTTACTGCAAGATAGGAGTTACTTTAAAAAACAAGTAACATTTGGACTTACAATTAAGAAACAAAATGTTACTTAAAAGATGATTTTTACTTTGTAAGCTTAGCCATACCTGCTCTAAAGTAAGTTACTTTATGGGCAATAAATAAGCGTTACTCTTAAAATAGTTTTTTTTTAATAACTTAAAACTACAACGAAGTAATCTAAACATTTTTAGAAACAAAGTAACATTTACTTATTTTAACCGTAGCCAAACACTCGCGTAGATACATTTCCAATTTGGCTAACTTTGAGCTCCCTTCAGTGTTTAACATGGGAGCAGCCAATTCCGGTGGCATGATGCCCATCCAGCAGCAGCAGCAGCAGCATAGCTCACAAGGTGCATTCGGAAACATGCAGCAAAGCGGACAGAATCTACAACCTAACATGGTACAGATGCAAAACACGGCACAGAATCATCCCAACTTTCAGCAGTCGAGGCCACAAAACCAGCAATAATGTACTGAACGCCGAACTTGAGCGTTCATTCTCAAAATCTGAACTTAGTATGAGAAATAAGGTTATGATTTATTTTCTTTCTTTTGAGTGGTTTCCAATTGTTTGCATGTTGTTGGGGGCATAAATTATAAAATATGTTGGTAGGAAGGATTAAATAAGTATTTGGAAGAATTAATGTAGAAAAGGAAGTTCATAATCTTATTCATTGTATGGTCAAGTTCAGTGTACCGCCTACCAAATTGCACTTAGAGGCGACTTAAAAACCTTGTAGGATTTTGAGTTCTAATTTATTTCTTCGCATTCCTTTTTTCATTGTTCCACAATTTTATTGTTAGTAATGCAGTACATGATTGTATGTATCCGATGTTATCCAACAATGTATTGTTACAATTTTTCATTAATAGAATTGACGAGTTTTCCTCAAGTTTACCAGAAACTCTTGTGCTTGTTTAAGATTAGCTATGCAGTACTGAACAGTGAAGAAGAAAAATATGTTAATATCGTGTTTATAATATTCCATCTAGTCACATCGAGTACAGCATGTCAAACATTCTGTCAATGGATTTAGCGGCATAGAATCTTTTACTGTTGCGTAATAACTCGGGACCACATCGGTTTCTTGACGATGATGAATTGAAAATTCTAACGAGGCTGCCAGTATCTATTATTTCTTGATTTAAATTTCAAATTGTTCTCTATTGCTCGTATGCATGGTCTTGATGAAGTAACGGGGCGCAACATTTTAACAGCAACCACTGCAACCTGCATTTCACTAAATGCAATAATCCAGTAGCACTGTAAAGCAAACCAAGGCTTCACAACTTCATAACTTAATTGTGGTAGCTACCTTGAATTCATGGTCGAAGGCCTTCTAAAAATTTCCAGTAACAGAAAGCGTGAGAAAAACCATTTCTCGAAGGGAGAAATTCATGAAGCGGGAGGATAAGAACCTACAACCCACTAGAACGACCGTTTCATTTTGTTTTGAGAACATTCGGAATCGTTCAGAATTCATGCAATGCTATTGAAAGGACAGCAAAAATCTCTTCTAGGGGATTTTGAAAATCCAAATATTTTCAAACATAGATACAAAGGTAGGAATTTTTCGAATGAATTGCTATCCTCTGCGTTAGGATCCATTCGCGAGAATAGATAACAATTGTGAGGGAAAAAGAACACGGGAATGACAAGCACGTATCGGTATCTACTATATACAGAAGTTTCAGTTAAGTGCGCGTTTAGTAAAAAAAAAAATTGTAGATTATAAGCCAAGTCGTATAAAATATATGGATAAAAGCTGTGAGTTCGAATGTGTGATAAAATGATGGTTGACTTGCTTATGAGCTCTATATCATCTCTCGGGAAAAGAAACGGGCATGAACTACAATTTTGGAAACCCTGATGGGGTGCTCTTAGAAGGAGAAGAATGCAAAGGCAAGTAAAATAGCATGTGGACATTGAACTTACAGGTCTCTAAGACAGCAGCTTTTGGAATCCTGTTCATCAATGTCTCTTTGATCCAATGAGAAGGCTGAGGGTGCTTCTGCTGGACTAAATAACTTCTCACTCAAACGAGGTGGTGAAAAGGGTGGGGAAGGGGATGACGAGAAGGAGTACTTGTGACAACCTGGTCCTACACTGACGGGCAATGGTAGTGATGATGTTGGGGGCGAAGATGGTTGAGATTTGTGTCCATTTTGCACATCATGCATCTGTGTGCATGCACACGGGTGTGTAGCCTTTTGAGAGTTTTCGAGGTATTGCTTTAAACCTCGAGCTCTGCTGTTGCTCCTATACGCTTTCTTAAAGAACGATTACGGGTTGTCTGAGAAAGCTAACACAAGATTCGGGGGGACAATAATGCAGATGAAGACACTCGAGTAGGATGGTGAATAGGAATATATGATGCTTTGCTAAGAAAACTTTTTAGGTTGTTTTGAAATCTAGGCATGACCAAACAGTCACACAGCCAACCATTCAGTTCCAGAGAAAAAAAAAATTAAAAATATCTAACTTTCCATTCCTCAGCTCAATGAGACCATCAGTTTTAAATATCGTAATTCTGTTAGATAGTAGGGAATTGAGTTAAAAACATTCCCAATTCAAGATATCAAATGATATGCTCATAATCCCGCTCGAGAGTTGCCTACAACTTTATGATGTTACTAATTCACAACTTGCTATCATTCAAGTGCATAATTTTACAAACTTGCTTTCAATTTGTGTTTGCCCGTGATGAAGTCTCCATAAGATTAAAGCGGTAAAATGAATTTGCAACTTATTTTTCCAAATTGTGAACCTGGCCTTGATCTATTAGAGTTGAAAGTGCTTTCTTAGCTTCGTCGAGTGTTTCAACAGAACGACCAACTTCGAATGAAATCCTCTGTACGTTATACTGCAAGAACGAGAGAACATAGACATAAAAAAGGGGGGTGACAGATGGGGAAACCGCTGTTCGTATGCTAAGCAGTATACCTGTGCACCTTGACGGACGCGAATATCAGTCCCTTTGCTGTCTATCGATATAAGGGCAGCATCATCTACATCAGCATCCTTGGCCAAAAGCTCTTTCAAAGGCTTCGAAAAGATTGCATTAAGTTCCTATCGAGGAAAATAAGGATACAATTAGAGTAAATTAAACATGAACACTAGAGCATTTCATTGTGCAATACATGACATAGACAACACAATGGACAAGATTTTAGCTTTTCTTTCTTTTCTAATACGGTCCAATCCTATTCAATCCTCCTCACCAAACATGCTATAAGGGTACGTTTGATACTATATAGTCTACCTTACTAAACAAACGTGCATCCGTATCTGACGGTACAACAAACAAAATTTAGCTTCTTTGTCGTTTTGATTACAATCGAAGACTCTATTTCACCTATCAAACTTACCATACATGTTTACAAGTGAAACAAAGTGCATAACAAGTTACTAAAAGTACCTCGTACAAAAATGCATCACAAAGTAACAGACCAAATTAATTGAAGTATAGGTTGTGACAGCCAAAAAAAAAAAAACCTTGAGATTTTGTTCACCCCCATTGACTGCAATCTTATCAGGTTGAATTTCTTCGAATTCTTTAACATCAACCCAAGCAACAGTTCCAAAGCCTCCAATGAAATATATATCGCTGCCAATAGGATAGGACCTTATAAGTTCACGACGTATGTGACCAGCACAAATTTAAGGCAAACCGTTAAGATTTACTTAAAACCTTAATGAGATTCCCGATATGAGTGAATTTGGATTTTCAAAATAGTGATGAAGCGTCAACGTATCATAAAGTCAGATAACCATTTTCTTTTGTTAATAAAAAGAGCAAACCTTATATTCTGCATCCTGTAGTAGTAGAAGTTCCCCCACTGTTGAGAAGGCCCTTGTTGATGCTTTGCTATGTGCTGTTTATGAGCCCATTCCTGGTGATGTAGCAAGGCATAATCATCATTCAGGATTTATATTCATTACAATCTAATTTAAGACTATATAGTTACAGACAAGATTTTAACATTAGAAGCTCAATATCGACTGTATATTTAGGCAATTCTGGATATTGTATCAATATCCAAATGCAATATGATTGGACTGGGGCAATAAATGTTTGGCTTAAGCTTACGAACAATAAAGTTACATTTATTTCTAAGCATGTTTGAATATGTTACTCTTTTCTTAACTCTAAGTGAAGAAACACTTATTTTGAAAGTAAGATTTAACTTATTTTAGAGTCAAAATAAGTAACTAGCTTATTTCCAATTTTGACCAACAAAAAAATATATTTATTTTGTAACTTTTTTGTTTATAAGTAAACTTTTAAGCCTAGCCTAGCATGCTCAGATCTATTGGTTCATTCTTAAATCTCATAGATGAAGCTGAGAAAGACAGTCACCTGCTGATCATCTGGAAGGGGGTGGACATCGCCAAATATTGTTACCCTTGCATTTGATAAGCTATTCCATCCTGGAATCTATGAATTATGCAAGTCAATGTAATCCATAGACAGAAAAACACAAAACAAAATATTGTAAAGCAAACTTTAAATTGCGAACCTGTACTACTACAGTGCACCTTGGATTGGCTAACAAATTTCGGGTGTGTATGGCCAGTGGTGACAATGAAAATATTGGATCTGCAAGACCAAATATTAAAGTTATACGCCACGACCTTAACCAAAAAAAAAAATATTACTTTCTCAGAGTTAATCCATCCATTTTAATAAAACTAAAGGGGGAGGAAACTAAAGAAAATAAGACTATCATGTAATAAACAAGAGAGCAAATAATGCATTACATACGTCCCATCAGATCTGGAACAAAATCTACAAGTGAACCAAATGGATAACAATTCCTCCGGTGGTGCATTTGTGACATCATGGTACACAAGTGAGCAAACCTAGCCTTCATTGATTGAAATGCAGAATGAATAAATAATTACTGAGGAGAAACATATTAGAAGCTCAAATTGAAGCTGCTGGGAGTATTAACTGATGAAGATGAACAAAAGTTTATAAACAAAAAATAAGTTTTGCCTGCTCCAGTAAATTTCGGACTGCTAAGGCTGGCCTGGGCAAGCCGTGAGCAGAAGTTGCATTTTGTACTCCCCCAGATATTGGTGTCCTGAAAAGACCAGCCCTTGTGCCTCCCCCTGTCAGGCTTCCATGTGAGGGCATGAGAGTTGGTGTCTTCATATTTGACGTGCTTTCTATTTTCTTTTCGACACTTCGTTTGGAATGTGTATCACCCTTCAGAATATGAGAGAGGCCATCACGACAAAGCCAAAGTAACCATTCGAAATATCCATTGAGGGACAATATCAAGAAAGAAATATCATGAACATTGCATAAGCATAAACACATTTATGCTCTATAAACAGAAGAATATAATAGCTACCAGTATAAAAAAAAGGCTTTCTTAATCTCTGCATTTACATTGAGATCCGACAAATAAACTGTTAGTGCACATTTCTGACGAATAGAACGGAAAAGGTCGTGTTTTATGTTTTGCAGTGTTGAATTTATATCTTGAAATAGGAAGATTATGAAAATTAAATCCCAATTCCAATCAAATCGTTTTGAAGGCCTCAGTCCCATGCAGACATATTATAATCATAAATTTTCTAACAAGTTTCAGAAGATTAAAAAGTCATAAAAGTATTGTCTTAAAATACTTCAGCAAGTACGGTTAGATTATGTTCTGTATATAAAACCTAAATACAATGTAATTCACGAGGAACGTGCAGGGCCAAATATGGCTGCCATATTCTGTTGTTCATTCCAAGATGTGAACTTGCACAAAGGAATTCAAACATATGAAGAGAATCAGAAATTAAGTGAACACACACATATGCCAATGCACACCACAGTTATACACTTCACTATATTTAGTACAAATTAACTATAACAATTTTCTTAATACTGTTGTTTCAGAACATGTCTGGTCATTGGCTAAGTTTTAAAATGTTATTTTATTTTCCTTTTTGTTTCTACACATGTTTGGCTATATTACCTTTCATTTCACTCTTTAAGAATTATGTATTAAAAATTTACTTTTACTTATTTACAAATAGGTCGGTAAACTTTTAAGCTTTGCCCAAAAAAAAAAATAAAATTCGGAGAAAATATATAGCAGAAAAGTAACAATTTTGACAATTTATTTGTTCGCAAATTACATAGTTCCAATACAACAAGTTCCCACTAATCCTGGCAACCAAAATTAGTGGAGTTGCATCGATCCAATCCAAGAAACATTAACAATTATTGATATTTTATTTTTTATTTTACCTGAGATGAAAATACAGTATCTTCAGAAACTAAACTAAATCCACCATTACAATTGTTCAATATACATTCTTCTTCTTCACCGCCCTCGTCCGATATTTCACGCGCATGCGCCAGAACTCGAGATGCAATAACTAAAGACGTCTTTTTCTGTAAAACCATACCAATTCGTACAGATCCACAATGCTTATTGCCTGTTTTTATAGAACGAATTGGTGTCGAATATTTCAATGGAAATCTGGGCATACAGGTGGAGCTCGAAGGAGCTTCCGTGGCGGAATACGCACAAAAAGAAGCCATGTACGCAATGTTTGTGCGTAAATAAACTGTATGAATTTACACGCAAGTAGTTTCTGTGTTTTTTGAGGAATTTGGTAGAGGGTTTTTGCGAGGAGAGGGTCCCGTTATATTACGCTTTTGGCAGAGAAGAGATGGGGAAGACAGAGATATCGTGATGGACTCTGGAGTTGATCGATTTATCATTTATCATGAAATTAAATGGGCTCAACACTTTCCGTCCCAAATTATGTGGGTTTTCGGGCCCTGTACTGCTTTTTCTTTTGAGGAAATTATGGAAAAACAGACATCGGTTTTTCAAATTCAAAAATCAGATCTGAAATTTATTTAATCAAAATTCAGGTATTAATTGAATAATTAAACCTAAATCATGAATAATGCTATTAATTGAATTATATTAACCCAAAATCACAATCTCTCTCATATTTCACTAATCACTCTCTCTCTTTCTTCCTCTTCACCGGCAGTAGCAACGTCCTCTTCACCCGCGAAAGCAACATCTGGTGGCAGGGAGCGGTGCTCAGTATGCGGCGATCTGAAATTTTCTCCGACCAAAAGGAACGCGAATCGTGACGAGTTGCAGTGGTGAAATGAGTATGCACGACGCGACAGAAACTTCAATCACGAACTCCTCACCTTTCAGTCGTCGACGTCATCGCCCAGCCCCATCACTGCCCTCAATCCATTTCACCCACCAGAAGGAGCGCGAATCGTCGTGAGTTGCGACAGTGAAATGATTGCCTGCTTTTACCCACTCACTCCGGTGACTCTTCAAAAACGAATCACTAGAGATTTGGGTGTGTTTTATGTGGTGGCAATTTTTATTTTTTTTGTTGTATTGAAGGCAGCGGAGGAGATTTTTTTTTTTGTGGTGCGGTGCAAGTGTCGACGGTGTGATCGACAATGGTGGTGGGGGTGCGGTGGATCTAGGTAGGATGCAAGTGGTAGTGGTGAGCTGGTGACGGGCTGGTGTGATCTGTTAGTGGTGGTATGTGCGGTAGTGTTACGGTGCCGTGTGGTNTTTTTTTTTTTGTGGTGCGGTGCAAGTGTCGACGGTGCGGTCGACGATGGTGGTGGGGGTGCGGTGGATCTAGGTAGGATACAAGCGGTAGTGGTGAGCTGGTGACGGGCTGGTGTGATCTGTTAGTGGTGGTATGTGCGGTAGTGTTACGGTGCCGTGTGGTGGTGGTGTTACAAAAGTGGTGGTGATGACGACGACGATGATGACAGTGATAGTTGTGATGATTTTTGTTAGCGGAGTATTGGATCTAATGTTGGTTGCTTTGTTGGTAGTGGTGTTGTGACGATAATGGAGGGATAATGTTTGTGACCAAATTTTTAGTTGATTTGTGACCAAATATTGGTGGTGGATTGGGACCGGTGGTAGGGTGTTTTGGTGTATGTGTCCAACTATTTGATTCATTGTGACTAACTATTAAAATATGACTTCAAAATTCGATAATTTGTAACTAAAAAATAATTTGTGACCAACAAATTTAAAATTGTGTGACCGATAGATAAACTGTAACCTATAATTTCTTCGATCTATAACCAATGAAATAAATTATGTCGTATAAAAAAATTTATTTGTGACTATGTGGCTGTTTAATTTGATAACATGTGACCAGTAAAGAAATTATGACCCATAAGTATGCATATGTGACTATGAATTGTACAATTGTGATTTTAATATATTTAATTAATAAATAAATTCATGATTTTTGCATTGTTAAGATCTGAAAATTGATTTAATGATAGTTAATACCCGATTCATGAATTATTCCCTTTACTTTTTCTTTTTGGTAACTAGAATCCAAGTCAATGATTTTATGAGACTTCGCTCTTATCATCCGACTTCTATTTATGGTCCTCGTTAATTGGAAACATGATTTAGGGCCCTTTTGAAAAGTGTTTTCAAAAATCGAAAAATTATAAAGTTCCTTTTTAATCTGCATAGATAATTTTCTGTAAGTACTTGGTCTGACTATTTTTTTTTATAAAAAAAACCTAGCTTAAATAACTTT
>CAIGRH010019196.1:0-24374 GCA_903798295.1 Fraxinus nigra | reverse complement strand
TGCGGCATTTTTTCGGCAACTTTCAACCATCAAAACCGCCAATCTCGAATACCGTTGGAAATCCCACAATGTCATCTTCAATTATCACCAAAAACTTCCCTATAATTCCAAGGGACTCGGCCGAAATAAACTCACGAAGTCAGCTACTAAAAAGTCCGAAAATCTGGCCAGTTTGGATAGCGACTTCGTGGGTTTATTCTGGCCGAATCACTTAGAGTTTTGAGGAGATGTTTGGTAGTAATTGAAGATGATATAGTGGGCTTTCCAATGGTATCTGAAATCGACGGTTTTGGTGGTAGAAAGTTGCCCAAAAATTGCAGCAAACTTGGCCAAAAAATTCACTGAATGTATCTGAAANATTATCACCAAAAACTTCCCTATAATTCCAAGGGACTCGGCCGAAATAAACTCACGAAGTCAGCTACTAAAAAGTCCGAAAATCTGGCCAGTTTGGATAGCGACTTCGTGGGTTTATTCTGGCCGAATCACTTAGAGTTTTGAGGAGATGTTTGGTAGTAATTGAAGATGATATAGTGGGCTTTCCAATGGTATCTGAAATCGACGGTTTTGGTGGTCGGAAGTTGCCGAAAAATTACCTCAAACTTGCCCAAAAAACTTGAAAATTCAGTGATCGTTTGTGAAAGAAATTTCAAAGTTCGGTGACCATTTCTAAAACTTTGAAACTTCAATGATCATTTTGAATTTTTCAGGTAACTTCAGTGATCATACGTGAAATTAACCCAATTAAATTTCGAGGAGGTTGCCTTTCCTTGTCGTGCAACATTGAACAACTTTAAAAAGGGCAAACCAAACACCCTTCTTTTCTCCACTCTTTTTCACTTCGGTGTAGCAATCACACCCTAAGATCTTGTTCGATAAATACAAATGGCCGTGCCTGCAGTGACCATGGAGGTTGAAAACGACGGCATTGCGATCATCACCATCTCCAATCCTCCTGTTAACGCTCTAGCCCTTCAAAGTAAGTTGCTATGTGAATATTTACATATATTTATGGTCTTGAAGTGATTAATTGATTGAGTTGTTTTGTGTACTTGCAGTTTTTGAAGGGTTAAAGCAAAAGTTTACCGAGGCAATGAGAAGAAATGATGTCAAAGCTATTGTTCTTACTGGTAGCATTTTTTGCTCAATTTATTTGTCAAGTTTTTGTTCGGGTTTGTTTATTATCGAAAAACTAACCGGATTTTGAGTGATTATTGCTTTGGTTTTCCTCCGAAGCGTTTGTTGCAGTAGAGATCAATTACTTATAGTTACAATGGAGTTATAAGTTAATCAATCCTTTTTCTTTTCTTTCGTGTATGCCTGAAAGTTCTCCCAATAAGAAAGGCGACCTGAATTTTTACATGGCGCTACTTCAATTCACGTTATATGTGCATTCGGTGATTTCCATATGTTGATTACGATACTTCAAAACTTAGTTAAAGATTCCTGCTTGTTTGGAAATTCTCCATGTTGGTTCAGTTCAAGAAAACTTCTGTACTAGGGATTACGGTTGCTGACATGTATACCAGTGGAGGGTCAATAGTTGACTTTCAACGTTTTCTAAGCCAAAAGGAGGGTACACCATTAGCCACGAATCTCATGAAATTTTCAATTTACTTGAAGTCACAGGATTTTTACAATCCACGACTATGCTAGTGATATTAGTTTATCACTACTACTTTTATTGATTTCTGTAAATTTGAGGGCTTTCTGTGTTATCTTATTAGATAGAGAACTTTTGCTGCTTCCTGGAGTCAACAACTGAATATTTTTTTCTTTACTTGATTTTGAAGGTAATGGTGGGAAATTCTCTGGTGGCTTTGACATCAATGTCTTTGAAATGATACACAAAACTGGTGCAAATAGATTTGTGTGTTTCATTGGGTTGTGTTTGTAAAATCTATGTTAGAATTAATTAAATTTTCGTGCATATGCAGGAGACCTTTCTATCTTACCAGATGCATCTGTTGATCTTCTCGTCAACGTAATAGAAGGTTCTCCTTGACTAGTCTTTAATTGTTTGATTATGCAAATTGCGCTCGGTATTTTTTTGAGTTTCTAGTGTATAGTTCTACTTATTACTTCTTTCAAAACTGAATATGTCGATTGCTTATCCCTAAAATTATTTTGAGTTTTCCTTGTCTTCATCAGATGCAAAGAAGCCTACTGTTGCTGCCATAGCGGGACTTGCACTTGGAGGTGGCTTAGAGCTGGCTCTGGTATGTGATTTCTTTACATAATGACACTTCCTGAAATACGTGAAAAGTTTTCCTGCATTTCATCGTATTACTTTACATTATGCAGGCTTGCCATGCACGTATCGCTGTGCCTAGAGCACAACTTGGTCTTCCAGAACTAAGCCTTGGAGTTATTCCTGGGTCTGGTGGTAAGGTTTCTATTTACTATCTTTGATCACCTGCAATGTGAGCTTGAAGAAGAGAAATTTCTTTATTTCAATTAACATAACCTATGCAATAACCATGCTTCTTTGTCAAGGCACACAACGTCTTCCAAGGCTTGTAGGGCTACCAAAAGCTGTTGAAATGATGCTGGTGAGGCTTCCTTTCTTATTAGTTGATAATAAGGTTAAAACTTCTGGAAACATTTTCTTCCAATACTAAACTGTTTCTAATTACATTATCGGGTAACAATCTCGAAAAGTGTCTACTGTTGACTTTTTTACTTCATAGCACGTTTTTTTTCCTTTCTTCATAATTAATTTTTTCAATAATAATTGAACAACATCAACATTATCAAAGGACCTTAAACCTCTGTTTTACATCATGCATAATATTAGGTTAAAATAAGATTTCATTCTTCCAGTTATTGAATGTAAGAGATTTTATCAAAAATTATGTACAAAAGAATATGAGAATATCCTTCAGTGTCGAGGGAATTGTACGTATAGAAATTCAAAAATAATTAATTTGATCTAGGACATGTCCGCTTCCTAAGCCTTTTGTAGCACATCCTCCAAGGTATGCTCGGTTCCAGTAGAGGATGGAGCAACCTGAAGATATGGGTCATCTTTCCCAAGGAAGGCACCGCGGGAATTTGGAGCGAATATTATTTCTTTCTTGTTTGCACGGTGTCATTTTTCGAGTATTTGACTAGTTATGCAATATGAATGTATTTTCTCTTTCTACTTTTTCACTCATGCCTGTTTCTTTGGTGCACATTTAGTTCTGACCAGTGATTCTTGTATTCTCTCTTTCTAGTTTCTCATCTCTGCATGTTTCCTAGGTCCGCATTTAGTTCTCCTCTTGAATTGATTTCTTTTAGTTTGCGTTCTGGCTTGTAAAGCTTTTCTAAGAAAAATAGAGGTTGAGAGGTATGTATTTGATTAAAGTTGAAGTTGCTGATGGAAGAAGTTGAAAAGGGAGCAAATAATTCTCTATTCTGCCAGGAGATTGTTCAGCAGATCAATGTATAAAAGTAACACTCTCGCCAATCAATAACTTCTTGGATATTGAGAGTTCCACCATTAATCTGAAGCATGTCTTTCTCGTCCAAGTTAGGGAGCTTTTGATTAAGAATTAGATCAAATGCAGTCCTCATACTTCATTTCTAAAATCATCAGGGAGACCTCTCCATGCGCCATATATTCAGTACCCTTGAAACAGAAAGATACCATTATCAATTGTGACTACAATGTTTAGTAATAAGAAATGTACTTGCAACTCTGTTCTATTTTTTGCACAAGAACTCTGTAGTTTTTCACTGTCTAAATGCATGTACCCTTGACTAATCGAAAGAGCTATCTCTTTCAACAAAGCTTTCTCGTATCTGCTGTTTGTTTACTAGAATAATGTCCATTTGTTGATGACCTCATTATGTTGGCGTTTTATTAATGTCAACTTGATAATATGTACTTTTTACAGTCATCTAGACCAATAATGTCAGAAGAAGGAAAGGAAGTAGGTCTTGTTGATGCAATTGTACCTTTGGAAGAATTGCTGAAAGTATCTAGGCAATGGGCATTAGACATTGCTGGTAGGCGCAAACCGTGGATACGCTCTCTTCATTTGATGGATAAACTTGGCCCTCTGTCTGAAGCACATGACATATTAAAGATGGCCAGACAACAAGCCAAACAGACTGCCAAAAATATGCCTCAGCACCTAGCATGCCTAGATGTGATTGAAGAAGGAGTCATTCACGGAGGATATTTTGGAATACTAAAGGTAACTGTAATTTGAAAACTTGGTTTGTTTTGTCTTAAGTTGTATTTTGGATGAAGAAATGTTTTGAAGTAATTCTTTTTTTGGGGTAGAATGACATGTATTGTTGGTCATTTGTCTTGTATACCTGGTTTTTTTCCATAAATCATAGATAACAATTGTGAGAAAAAGCAAATTGAGCTCATTACAATTCTTGGATAGTGCATAATAATTTCATATGCACAAAAGGAAAAAATGGCTGTCAAATATATGATGCTGATTCATTTAATGAAAGACATTGTACATCTTAAAAAGTCATTATTATAGTCTTCATCATATTCATGGTCATTTTTGTTAGTTATTGATTTGTTCCCTTTCGTTCTTTTGCAGGAGACGAAAGTGTTTAAAGAGCTTGTAGCATCAGTCACTTCGAAAGCTCTTGTTCATAATTTTTTTGCCCAAAGGGCAACTGCAAAGGTAAAACTCGATTCAACAGATTAATTATAAATTTTTAGTATCTAATATTAGCAATTGGCCATTAATAGTCTAAGATGCATGGATACTTGTAAACTCATTACGTACCCATATTCGATATGTATCAGATACGTTTTTTTTTATTATTTTATATTTTTTAATTTTCCTTTTTAATTATTTTTTCGATACGTATCCGATACATTAAGATACATGAAGAAGAATGTTATTGGTGAGTTTGATTCTATCACTATGGATTCATGGACCTGAAGCTTAATCAATAATGGTTCACGTGCATGATGCATCGTTGCTTCAAAACATTGCTTTGAAGCTTCTTGATTGCTTTGAAGCTTTTTGTACGACCTTCTTCTTCATCTTGTGTTTAAATAAATTGGAGTACGTACTTTTTTTTTTCCACTTTATGAGAAATAATAAAATAACTTCACAAATAGCTGAAAATTGGTTTTCATTCATAGCAATTTGTGTCTTTTATCATGAAAATTAGATCTATATTTAAAAGGAGGATCCAAAATGTGGGATATTGTAAGAGACCCATTTGATACTTTTGTAGGTATTGGACTGCTTGAAATTGCTAATCTATTATTAGACGGTGTTATTTTTAATGAAGATAAAGAAGCTAATGTTGATGGCGTTGAAGAAAATGATGTTGGCACAAATTAAGGATTAAGATAAAATGATTTAGTGTTTATTTTATTTTTATTATTGAATTTTATAATATTTAGTATCCGAGTATCCTAATATATTTTTTAAAAAGTCGTATTGGCATACCTATATCGTATAGTATACGAATTACATGTATTCGTATCAGTTCTTCTTTGTTAATAGTAGTGAGGGGCAGCTTTGGAAAAAAATGGTTTTGAAATATGCTTATTTTGGGTAAATGGGACATTAATCTGAAATATCAGAGGAAAGGAAGGATTTCTTTGAAATGGCCAAAGTAGCTGATATAAATTTCTCTCTTTATGTTTCTTATTCCTAGATACGGAATACGGGGAGCAAATTATGATGCTGTAGAAATTTAAGACAGAATTCAAGATAGGACTAACCAATTGTCTATCTAGTCAAAAAATTGAGCTCATCTACCACAATACAAGATAGGATTTGGTTTCCTTCTTCTGAACTATGGTTTTGTATATGTTGGCTTCACATATCATATCTTCATTCTATACATGCAAACAGGTAGCTTTCTTATGGGGACACTTGTTTAACAGAATAACTACAGTTCATTTTTTCTTCGAGAACAGATTTTTCATGTACCTGTATTCTATTTAACCATTATAGCTGTGAGATAATTCAAACCCCAGTTTTAAGATGTCTTGTCATGGTCCCAATGCTGCTCAGCTGATAATTTTTCTGGTATAATTATCTGTTTTTGCCTTCAGTTATTATTTATTATCAGTCATAGTTGATGTGTCCAGGAGCCTTTCCTTGTCATTTTATTGCAGCTGTTTTGATGGCTTTGATTTGTTGGAGAACTTTATGATAAAATATTAAATGAAGGAATTTTTTATTGGCAGACAACTTGATCCACATGAAAATCTCGAAACCTAATTATGGCAGGTACCTAATGTTACTGATATTGGACTCAAACCAAGAATGGCAAAGAAAGTTGCTGTAATTGGTGGAGGGCTAATGGGTTCTGGCATAGCTACAGCACTTATTTTGAGCAATATTTACGTCATTCTCAAAGAAATCAATTCTGATTATCTTCTCAAGGGGATAAAGACAATAGAAGGTTAGTTATGATTTGATTTTGATTGGTGTCTTAACTTTCAGTTTTCCAATCCAACCAGGAGAAATACATATTGAACTATTTATAACAGCAAGTAATGGGTTTAGTGTAGGATTGTCAATGGATTGAATTTTGATCCGAATTCGATGAAATTAATGGGAGATGAATTCATGGTCTTAATCCGATAACCAGATTAAGATCCGAATCCGATAATCCGTTAACTATGGATCAAATATGGATATAGGTCAATCCGATCCGATTTGTTATAAATAATTGAGTCGGTAAAATATTTTTATATCATGTTATTTGTGATTAAAATAAATAAATTTAGAATAAAAAAAGTAATCAATTCAAAACATAAAAAAGTTGAAAAACTTATAATTATTAAACCCGTTTAAGAATTGGTAAAATTGGAAAAAAATAAAAAGAAAAAAGAAGTTAATTCCAATATTATTTTTCCCTAATTTCTTTAATGTCGGATCGAATATCCGATAACATAGCAAAACAGATATGAATGTAACAATCAAATATTCATTGGATTATCGGATTGGATAATTATTCTTATCGGATCAAATCGGATATAAACAGATTCTGTCCATATTCGATCTATTTACCGCCCTAGTTTAGTTGGCTTAGTGTTCTGGTGCATTTTATCAATATTTATATGAACTCTCCGTCTTTGTGCTTGTATTGCAGCGAATATCCGAGATTTGGTATCAAGAAAAAGGTTGGCACAGGATAATGCAGAGAAAGCCCTTTCAATGCTAAAAGGCGTCCTAGACTACTTTGAGTTTATGGATGTAGATTTGGTCATTGAGGTAAGTTGGGAGATAGTACCTCTAATTTTTTGAACAGTTCTAGCCAAGGCTGGATGATGGATTCCAATTGAATTTCCAGCTAATAAAATCTAAGTACTCAGATTCATTTCTACCCTCGAAATCTTTTTCTCATTCACACATTAGAAAATTCTTATGCTCGCTAGTCACTTCTGGAAAAGCGAACATAAACAAAATAATGTGTACATAGGCTCCAACTCCAAGTAATCCTTAATTGGTTGCACATTGGACTCTTTGATACTTAGCTTTGATTTTGTGATCTTTTCTTAGAAGTATTTTAAGTCCCTCAATTCGGAATTTACTGGAAAATCTATAGTTTACAGGTTTGCTTTTACAAAATGGATGATTCATGGCTTCTCTTTTATTAGTTTTTTTAGTAAAGTTACTTGTTGGTGTCCAATCTCATAAGAGCCACCTCAGGCAGATGCTTAATTATTAGGAATCCACTTCAAGATGATTAAAGAGGTTTAATTTTCATGAATCTTAGATTATGAGGTGAGGTCGGACTACAAGGTCATCTAGTTAGAATGGTCAATAAACGTTGTTATCAAAGAACATCATCATGAGTATATTGAATGAATGTTCCTGAATGACGTCAACACATCTTATAACTACCAACTTTCGATGACAGCACTCCCCTTCTCACCAATTAGGAGAAAGCAAAATATAAGTAATGATGACTTAGACCCACATGGTACAACTTAGATATCATGATGTCCTGTATATGTGGCTCATATAGAGTAGAACATAGATTTATTGGATCAAAATGGCCGATGCCAGGGTTTAATTCACTGTTTGTTCAGCGTCGGTACGATACATGTGTATTTTTCTTGTAAGGGCCCTAAAGTTCTGTATGTGCTTGGGCTAAGGTTAGTATAAATACTAAGATGTAACCCTATTTTTCATACTGAATAAAATCTCCACTTCGCTCCTTATGGACATAGGCATATCGCTGAACTACGTTAAATATTTGTGTTAATTTTTCTATTTCACTTCTCTATTATTTTGTGGTTAAAATCTAACTTGTATCAGAGCAAGATCTAGATGGCAAATTCTTCGATTGCAAAATTCGATGTGATGAAGTTCGACGGAATGGGGAATTTCGGATTATAGCAGTGGAGGGTGAAGGATTTGTTGGCGCGATTAGGGATGGTGAAGGTGCTATCTGGGAAGAAGCCAGAGGGTATGTCATGTGCTGATTTGGAGGAGCTCAAGGTGCGAACGGTAGGTACAGGTCAGCTCTGTTTGATGAACGAGATCATGTATTACGTCATGGACATTGAATCTCTGGCGGAAGTTTAGGTGAAATTGGATAGTCGTTATAAGTCGAAGTCTCTCACGAACAAGCTACATCTGAAGCAATGACTGTACGGGCTTAAAATGTTGGAGGGTACAGATTTGATTCAACACACAAATGTATTTAATCAAATTATTAGCGATTTGTTGCGACTTGAAATCAAGTTTGATGACGAAGACAAGGCAATGATATTGTTGTGTTCTCTTCCTCCCTCGTACGACCACCCGATGACCACGTTGACGTGGGGTAAAGAGATTCTCGAATGGGATGATGTGAACGGTTACTAGGATCGTGGGAGAAAGAATGATAGAGGTAGTTCTTACAAAGGGAATACGAGATTGAATTTCAGAAATCAAAATAAGAAAAATATCAAGTGCTACAAGTGCCATCAGATGGGTCATTTTAAAAGGGACTGTCCGAATAAGAAGTATGGCGATGAAAGGAAAGATGATATGTCCTCAAACTCGACTAGTATTGCAGAAGGAGACTCGAGTTCTGGAGATGGAGACATGCTATCAATCTCTAATGGTAATTCCGACAGATTACATGACTCTTAGGTACTTGATTCGTTCATATCACGTGTTTTCATCGGGATTGGTTTGATTCATATTGATCGGGTAATTTTGGATCCGTTCTGATAGGTAATGATGTATCATGTAAGGTTATTGGAATGTGGTCCATAAAATTTAAAATGTTAGATAGTGTGGTGAGGACTTTGAAGGATGTAAGGCATGTACCAGAATTGAGAAAGAATATAATTTCCTTAGGTACTTTAGACATGTGGCTATTCTTACAAGTCATGGGGCCTTAACAGTGAAGAAATGTGCTATGATTGTGATGAAAGGTCAGAAATCGCAAGGAATATCTACAAACTATTAGGGAATACAGTTGTAGGTAGAGTTGCTACAACAAAATCTAAGTCAGATGACACTCTCCTATGGCACATGCGACTAAGGCATATAGGAGAACATAGTATGATTTAGCTTCACAAGAGGAATTTATTAAAGGGAAAAAAATCATGCAAACTTGATTTTTGCAAGCTTTGTGTACTTGGAAAACAGTCCAGAGTACAATTCAATATGGGAAAGCACAAGACAAAGGCATTCTTGATTATGTGCATTATGATGTTTTGGGACCAGTGAGGGAATTGTCTAAAGATTGGTCTCAGTATTTCATTACTTTCATTGATGACTTCTCTAGAAAAGTTTGGGTATATTTCATGAAGCACAAGTCTGAAGCTTTTACCAAGTTTAGATTGTGGAAAGCAGAAGTAGAGAACTAACTGGTAGAAAATTAAGTATCTGAAGACAGATATTGGTACAGAGTACACGAATTCACAGTTTTTGAAATTCTGTGAGGAATATGGTATTCAGCGGCATTATACAATTCGCAAGACAGTGCGGAGAGGATGGCAGAGCAATTGCAGAACGAGCAAGATGTTTGAGGTTGAATGCAGGGCTTTTGAAGAGTTTTTAGGCAGAAGCGGTGAACATGGCATGTTACGTCATAAACAGAACACCACGAGCAGCACTAGATGGGAAAGTTGCAGAGGAAATTTGGACAAGTAATGAAGTTGATTATTCTGGATTGAGAGTATTTGGGCATCCGGCTTATGTGCATGTATCTGGTGATCAGAGATCCAAGCTTAATCTAAAACCAAGTGTATCTTTCTGGGCTATGTGAAAGGTGTAAAAGGGTACAAGTTTTGGGATCCAGAGGCAAATAAGATGGTGATCGGTAGGGATGCAGCCTTTGATGAAACATTCATGCTTAAAGAGCCTTTAGATGAAGAGAAACTCATTTTAGGTTTAGGGTATTAGCAGAGCCAAGTAGTGCAGGTAGAACTGGACAATGTTGACATGGAGATTAATGTTCTGGGAATGAATAGTTCTGGCTCAGAAGAGGAACGATATTATAGTATTGCCACAGGTAGACCACGTCGCACTATCATGCCACCGGTGAAATATGGATTTGAGCATTCAGCTCCTTACGCACTTATTACCAGCAATAGCGATCCTATAACTTTTCAGGATGTCGTTGGTAGTGAGGAGAAGAGTAAATGGATAGAGGCTATGATGGAGGAAATTGAGTCATTGCATAAAAATGATATTTGAGATCTGGTGGAGCTTTCGGAAGGGAAAAAATCGATATGATGTAAGTGGGTGTACATAAAGAAAGAAGCAACGTCAGAAAAGGAATGAGAAAGATACAAAGCTTAATTAGTAGCTAAGGGACACTCATAGAGGAAGTGAGTAGATTATGATGGATTTTCTTTCCAATCGTTAGATACTTCTATCAGGATTGTCTTGGCAATAGTGGCCAGTTTTGATTTGGAGTTGGAACAGCTGGATGTGAAGACTGCTTTCCTTCATGGTGATTTGGAGGAGCAAATTTTCCAGAGGAGTTCTTGGAACTAGGAACAGAGAATCTTGTGTGTAAACTAAAGAAGTCTTTATATGGACTATAGCAATCTCCATGGCAATGGTACAAGAAGTTCGACTCCCACATGATTCAGATTGGTTACAGTCGATGTGAGTATGATTATTGTGTTTACTACAGAGTTCTTGAGGATGATTCATATATTTTCTTGATGTTGTATGTAGATGATATAATTGCTGCTAAGAACATGAATAAGGTAGACAAATTGAAGTTTTTGTTGAGCAGTAAGTTTGACATGAAAGACTTGAAACGGCTAAGAAGATTCTTGGCATGGAGATTAACAGAGATACGAAGGCCAGAAAATTATGGGTATCTTAGAAAAATTATTTGAAAAAAGTGTTGGAGAGGTTTAGCATGTCCGATGCAAAACCAGTGGGTACTTCATTGGAAAATCAATTCAGATTGTCTCTAAGAAACATCGACATGGACACGAGTGTATGACATGATACGTGTCGGACATGTTGACACATGATTTTTTGAAAAAGTTTTGACACTGTGTCGCCGACACGTTGATTAAAATATTATTTTTTAGTTTATTTTAATTTGATAGTCTAAAGTAATATTGTTTTTATACTTATTGCATCACATATATAAATAATTAAATGATAAATAGAAATCAAACATGACATTAAATTCATACATGTTTCTTAAAAACACAAGTTTAAAAAGTAAAAACGAAATGAATTACATCATTCATCTTGAACATCTTATCTCCATTATCCGCAAATACTATTGCCTCCAATTTCGGTTCGGCAGAGACAAAATAGCAACTTCAAGCACACAAACACCTTTAATTGTATCAAATGTATCTCCACCGATATCCCACATTTTTGTCTCTCCTTGTGAGTATTGTGCACTCCTTGACAAGAGACGAAGATTGCCATGGACAAAAACTAAATATTTCGAACGTTTTAGAGTTAGCTTATTCCATTTAAGAGAGTACAAAAATGAATAAGTACTCCAATTTCGCTCACAACAAGATGAAGAAGATGGTTGCCCCAATAATTTCAAGGCATAACTTTGAAGCATAGGTGTGCAAGCACCATAAATAACCCACCAAGTCTTCGGGTCCAAGCGGTAACGATCATGGATAGATTCAAAATCACCAAAGTCATCTTCCATAGTTAAGAATTTGGTGTATTCCTTATTTACCATATTACGCTCTTCATTTGACAATTACCTCTTAAAGTATTTTATTCTCTCTTGAAATCTCTACATCTCTATATGGAGCAAGTCGAGTGGGATCCTAATTAACCCATTCCTCTCTATAGTACCTAAACAAGAGAAAAAAATTAAAGAAATGACAATTCGAGGGTGTTTGGTAGAGATTAAAATCGGATTAAAATTGAAAAAATAGCCGTTATTGTTGATTTTTATTAGACGAGTGAGACCCAATAACGACTATATTTTCAATTTTAATCGAATTTTTAGCGGTACCAAACAGGCCCTTCATTCAATAACTAACTAAAAATATTATATATTATGAAAATGTAAATAAACAATAAATGTATGAACTAGATTTAAAAATTACATTGGATTTAGAGAATGAGACAAACAATGAAGCGAAGTGTTATTTTTGTTCCAACGATCTAATAGTATCCGATGAACAACATTGTAGAATGATGATTCCTCTTCTTGAGCTTTTTTCTCCTTCCTATAATTTATTCCTCTCACTTTCTCAATCATTGTATCCCACATGTTGTAAACCAAGTGAAGGTAAGATTTATCCGTATCCCAAAATCTAAGCATGTCATAAATGGAAGAAGGAAGGGAAGGAAAGAACATAACTTATAGTAATCAGTGCCCTAAGAATGAAGAAGAAATTACAGAGATGTCAAAGGTGCTTTATGTCAGTGCAGTGCGATGTTTGATGTATGCAATGGTGTGTACCAAACCAAATTTAGCACATGCAGTCAGTGTGGTGAGCAAGTACATGGCAGAGAGCATTGGAGAGCTGTAAAGTGCTTTTTCAGGTACTTGAAAGGTACAATAGAGTGTGAGATCATGTTTGAGAGACAACATGATGATGTTTCAGTTTAGGGATACGTAGATGCAGATGATGTAGGCGACTTAGATGACAAAAGGTCCAATACAGGTTATGTTTTCACACTTGTAGGTGGGCCTATAAGTTGGAGATCTATGATGCGGTCACTTGTGGCACTGTCTACAACTGAAGCAGAGTACATGGCAGCAACTGAGGCAGCCGAGGAATCATTGTGGCTGAGAGGGCTTGTTAAGGAGCTTGGGATCAAGCATGATGGAATAAAGCTATGTTGTGATAGTCAAAGCGTCATCTTCTTAGCAAAGAATAAGATGTATCATGCAAGAACCAAACACATTGATGTGAGATTTCACAAGAAAAGGGAGTTGGTTATTTTAGGAGAATTGTTGCTAGAGAAGGTGCATACCTCAGAGAATGCAGCAGACATGTTGACCAAGCCAATCACAATAGATAGGTTCAAGTATTGCTTGAACTTGATTAACATGTCTAGGTGTTAGAGAGGATGTATACCAACCTATTGGTCCCAAATGGTGTGTTTTTCTCAGGTTATGTTTGCTTCAGTGTTTTCTCCTAAGGGGTGAATACTCATCAAGGTGGAGATTATTGTATATGTGACTCGTATAGATTAGAATGCATGTTTACTTGATCAAAATGGCCGATACCGGAGCAGAGCTCACCAAACAGAGCGGAGCAACGACATCGGCTTTGTAGGTTTAATTCACTCTTTGTTTGCCATGGTCGTGGTATGGTACATGCGTATTTTTCTTGTACGTGCCCTAAAGTTCTGTATGGGCTTGAGCTAGTGTCAATATAAATAATAATGATGTAACCCTATTATTCATACGGAATAAAATCTCCGTTTCGCTCCTTGTGGACCGAGGCATATCACCGAACCACGTTAAATACTTGCGTTGATTTCTCTATTTCATTTCTTTATTATTTTGCACTTAAAATCTAACAAGATGGTCTGACCGAATTCCTCAACCAATCAAACCTCTTCCAATGAGATGGTGGCGCACAAATTAAGGTCAAGCAATTTAGCTTGACAAGACAGAGGGGCGCAAGCTCATATTGTAAGGCCTATGTAAAGGAGCCTTAAGGGGCAAATGCCCCAGAGAGGGGCCGAGCTAAGCTTTTACCTGTAAGACACTACAATACACTATGCGATAAAATCTTTCTTTTCTTTACAATATCCCAGCAATCAAACACTGTTTTTTTTTTACTAAATTTCTCTTAAGTTCTATAATTGCCACCTCAGTTTCAGTCATCAACATCATTTATTCTAGTATGGAGGGTAAGTGGCCTAGTTTCTGGCCAGATTGGCATATTACTAGGTATAGGACTTCTTGAAGCCTATACAAAGTCATTCAATGTCTTGAATTCATTATTAGAGATAAATATAACAGAATTTCAAGAAATTTGCGTAACTCCACTCAAAACACTTTGTGCTCTTAACTTTTACGTACCCTTCCCATCTATCAACCTTAGAATCTATAGTTCGGCATCACAAAATCATTTCCATACTTGCAAAGTTCACTAACTAGAACTTTGAGTAAGATGCGAAGGTTTCCTACGTCATCTTCTCTGTGGGGTTTTGGTTGATAAGATTGGTAGCATTTTTGTTCTCTGCTAGTTTTGTATGTTTGTTTATATGGTTCTCTGCTAGTTTTGTATGTTTGCTTATATGGTTTTGTCTTTATTGCAGGCTGTTATTGAAGACGTTTCACTAAAACAGAAAATATTTAGTGAAATCGAGAAGGCATGCCCTCCACACTGTATTTTAGCTTCCAACACGTCTACTATTGATCTCAATATAGTAGGAGAAAAGACCAGATCTCAAGATCGGATTGTGGGTGCACATTTTTTCAGGTTATAAAACTTCTCTTGGATGAATTAAGACTTGGATTTCATAAATTTTTATCATTATCATTAGCTGTTATATAAATGAAAATTTGAAAATAAAACCTTAATACTCTGTTTTCAGACTGGATGGGCAGTTGACAAGCAGTAGCACTAATTGGAAGTCTTCTAAGTTACTTTTTCCTGTTTAATTCTGTCCACTTACATGAAAATTTAATAAAGAGGATATGTGCAAAAAATAGGGTATTTTCTCTTTGATTTTCATAATTTGTATGAATAGGATTCTGAAGATCAAACTACGCATGAGAATCTTAAAAATTCATATTGAATTGATGAAACATGCATGGAAGGAAATAGGTAGAAGAAAATATTTCCATTTTGGGAATTAGAAAGTGGAATGGTTATTCTTTGATGTGATTCTTCATTTCCTTCCAATTTCAATGTGTTGACAGGATTTAGAATTTTGAAACACTTACATTGCCTTAAATGAAATCCCTGCCTATCTCTACTAAAAAACTGCTTCTTTCTTTTTAGTACCTTTTCCATCCTAGTTGAAATGCATAATTAAGAAACACGATGGTTAGGCTGATAGACATGTGGTCTGATATTCTTGCATGTTTATGCTTATACTGTGTCAATACATGGTTGTAATTAATGGAAAGTTTATTTTAGTTACACTGTTTGAGAATGTCAATTTGGAACTGGAAGTGGTAAAATACTGGCAGTTACTTTAGGAGTTTCAATAGACAATATATGTCAATTTAACTGCTCACTTGATTTAATTTTTGACAGTCCTGCCCATGTAATGCCTCTTCTGGAGATTGTGCGGACAGAGAAGACCTCTCCTCAAGCAATTCTTGACCTAATGATGGTTGGGAAGACCATAAACAAAGTTCCTGTCGTCGTTGGAAACTGTACTGGCTTCGCTGTTAATAGAACCTTCTTCCCATACTTTCAAGGTGCACATATTTTGGTTAACTTGGGGGTGGACTTGTTCAAAATCGACCGGCTCATAACCGAATTTGGCCTTCCTTTGGGCCCATTCCAGTAATTTCGTTGCCTCTGTATCATAAAGCACGACTTCATGTTCATTGCTTCTGTATCATAACCTCTGTCCTGGTTATTTTGGAATTATTTCAACAGGCTTCAGGATGTAGCGGGATATGGAGTAGCTGTCGCAACAACGAAAGAATTTGCTTCTTACTTTCCTGATCGCACCTTCCACTCTCCATTGGTTAAACTTCTTATGAAAAATGGGAGAAATGGTAATAATGTAATTCACCCTATATTAGTACTAAAGTTTAATCTTCACTTTATACTTATTTCTGCTTATGGCGTTGCAGGTAAAAATAATGGAAAAGGATTCTATATTTATGAGAAACGAAGCAAGCCAAAACCTGATCCTTTGGTATCACCAATAGTAGAGGAATCTAGGAGGCTCACCAATATAATGCCCAGTGGAAAGGTATGCGACAGACTCGATGACACCACTGACACGACTATCATCCATGTGTTAAATATTGTATTGGGCTGTTAAGTCCCACACTTACGCACATTTAAAGATATCGTTTACTGATCTCTGCTGGAAATTTCTATGCAGCCTATTACTGTCACTGACCAGGAAATTGTCGAGATGATACTTTTTCCTGTGGTGAACGAGGCATGTCGTGTTTTGGATGATGGCATAGTAGTCCGAGCATCTGATCTTGATGTTGCATCTGTTCTCGGCATGAGTTTCCCTTCTTATAGGTGAGTGACTCCATGATAATCCATTGCCTGAAATATTTAAATATTACACCTTCTACCCAGTTTCTCTGCATTTTCCTGGACTCTTTCAAATTACTCAATCGTGCACTGTCTCCATGATAATTCTTTGAGATTTTTACTAGTATAAACATGTTATGGAGCATGTATGAATTCAGTTTTATGTCTAGCATTTTTTTGTATCTGCTGCACACAGGCACAAATACTGGAGAGAAGAAATTAAACATGAAAAATGAAATCCAGAAGTTGACTAGGTATGATATGGAAAATAAATTAACTAGAAAAACACAAAAGATTAGACAGCTGGAAGGGAAGGGAACCGGGTCAGGATGTGAGAGAGGCTGGGACTTGAACAGTTTATGTATTGAACATTGTTTTGTTGAATTTTCATGTGATGTATGTGTTTCAAAGTTGCCAAATATTCATATGACCATTTGTACCATTTCCTTTTTGAGTGTATGAATGATTCCTATGAAAATCTCACAAAATATTTTTAAAATAAAAGCCCACTGAGGTAGTATGTCTTTGTGGCAGAGGTGGTATTGTTTTCTGGGCAGACACCATTGGGGCTGACCATGTATATCAAAATCTCAAGAAGTGGTCACAAATATATGGTGACTTCTATAAACCATCGTCGTTTTTAGAAGAAAGAGCATTGAGAGGAATTCCATTAGTAAGTACCTTATTATTACAGCTTTATACTTATCCATCAGTAATCTACTGGTTTAATTATGTAGTTCTTTAATACCTTTTTTCTTCACGCATATGACTGAATTTTTATTCCCAGTAATCTACTGGTTTAATTATGCAGTTCTTTAATACCTTTTTTCTTCATGCATATGACTGAATTTTTATTCCCCTACAACTGAAGCAGAGTAGAGAGATTTTTCTTCGTGTAGAAAGATTTTTATTCCCCTGGAGGGGTGTTTTCTTATTGGAAATCTAATAACACTTCTTATTTAGAAAAGAGAGCAAAGAATTATGACGTTCAAGTAGATCAACACTTAATTAACTTTAGTTTTCTTAAATCTCTCTTAAATATTAAAAATGGTGAAGAACAGACTTTGGAGATTGTGGTTAAAAACATTTTAAAAATGTCTTAGTATTTATATACAGTATTTAGTTAATTTGAAGATTTATGCTTCATTCTCTATGCTTTTGGACTTGAGCCTGCTTTTAGCCCCTGGCACTGCACATGGCAATATGTTCTGAGAGATTGAACACCTGAAACAGTACAATTATTAAAAACCCATTTGATGCGAAAGAATGTCAATTGAGCTATAGTAAACCAAAGATGCATAAATTTAGCCTTGTATGTTTTCTGTTGACTAGAGTGATGTCATTCTAGTAGAACTGCTTAGAAGAAAGAGATGAAGACCAAAATTAACAGTTTCTTGGCGTGAAAGCTAAATATTTGATTGTATTGGATAATCAGTAAATGTAGTGATGAACAGAAATGAGGATGAAAAGGACTTTATATACTAAGAAGCCCAAATTTATTGGATAGAGTTTATTAGTTGTTAAAGCAAAAACCAAATGAGCAAATTATAAAAAACGAGTAAAAGTTTAGTTTTTTTGTGGAAAAGAGGGTAAATGAGAGAAGGAATGAAGCATTCTTTAACTCAAAGCTATCTTAGACGTACTCGTGGCCCAAACTTTGATCACATGTAACCAAGTTGCTAGGCTTGTTGTTGGACAGGTCCGTGTGTGTACGCACTAGTCCGTGCTTCACTGTTGTACATCCACATGATTAAGGTTTATCTATGCTGATTCACGGTCTCTTGTTTTTTCTACAGAGCGCACCAGCTTCAACACCTTCAGCATCAAGGTCACGCATGTAGGCAGTACATATCCAAAGGTTTAGCTCAAATATTGAGGGTAAAATAAATCTCTGTACCATTGCCAAATTAAGCGAACAAGTCTTCCAGTAGCACTGGCAATGTTATATACAATTGAATAAGCACAAATCTCTCTCAAAATCCATGTCTCAAAGATATGATTCGACTTTGCTCTAATTTTTCGATGAAAAATTATACAAGCTTCTATGAATTAAAATTGCATGTTTGAATACAACATTTTCTTTGTGAAATATAACTTTTGCTTCCAATTTTCTAAATGAAGCTTTGAGAAATGATAAATATATCATCTTCTTTAAATAGAACAAAAATAAAAGAAGAAATAATAAAGAATTAATTGCAATTATTGTTCCAATTTTTTCAAAAAAGTGCAATTGAGTCTCTAATAAATAATTAAATAAAATATATATCCCTTCCACTTGCATCATATTCCTTGTATCCCCACAACCATCCATCGGTCCACTACCTTGGGAAAGGAAAGGTGGTAGTGGTGGTCATGGTGTGACCCTTTGAAATTCGCAAGTACATAGTATCGTTATCAAGTAATAAAAAGATGACTAAGTATTGCACGCATGAGGACAACGTGTTTGATTTAGTTAAAGTTAAAATATCTTTAATTGAATAGCTAAAGTGATTTGAGCTTATCTATGTTAATTTCTAAGTTATTAACTAAGTGAAAACAAGTAAAATTTGTTTTTTAATATGTGAGAAGTATTGTTAAGATGTCGAATTTCCTTGTTAACCCATTTTTAGTTTAAAAATTTAAAATAACAATTTGAAATCATTTTTATTGGTCAATGTTCCTATTTTAATAAAAAACATATCTCGATAGCAATCAAATTTATTCATACATGTGACATTCCTACATCTTTATGAAATATATGAATATGCCAAAAAAAAAAAAAGCATTAAATGTGTTAAAACACCATAGAAACTATGTAAAGCAAGTAATATATCTTTATTCATTATCGGACTTTACAATATTTATTATTTTGTGCTAATGATCCTATGTCTCTCTCAATAATAACAAAATTCACAAACAATTCAACTAGTGGCCAATTAATTGAAAATCATGAAAAACGATAATAAACATCCAAAAACTTAAAAGCAAATTAAAGTCAAACTAATTTATTAAAACAAAAGTATCATAGGTTCATCTCATCCTAACAATTAAATAACTAGCCTAACATATCGAAATTATAAGAAAACATCATAATTTTGTATAACATCACCTGGAATTATAAATTAATGAATGAAGGAATATGATTATTGATGTTCTTGAATTTCTCCTAAGCAATCTTGATAAATTTTCAATAATCCTTTCGCTTTTTTGCTCCACAAATCACATGTTTAATTTTCAATTGATGAGTTCTTGAGGTTCGCTTTTGAAATCTTCTCACAATATACGATTTTGCCTCTCTTTTATGATGAAAATTAATGGAATATTATAGTATGAAACGTATATGAGATGCGGTTTATATTGGCTGCTCATGTTTTGTATTTATAAATGTGAAATTAGCTAAAAAGATTCATACAAGAAAATGATTTCCATGTAGAATTTGGAATGAAAAAGGAAATATGCCTGTTTGCCAAATTTTGGACTAGGCAAATATTTTCATCTTCCGTTTTTGAAACCACAAGCCGAACGGTTAGGGCTGTCAATGGATCGGAATTTGATCTGAATCCGATAAAATTAAGATTGTGTTCGGTAGAGATTAAAATCAGATTAAAATTTAAAAACTAGCCATTATTGTTAACTTTTATTAGACGAGCGGGACTCAATAACGACTAAATTTTCAGTTTTAATTGAATTTTAATCTCTACCGAACACGCCCTAAGGGGTACTTACAAAAATACCCTTAAAATTAGAGATATTTTGAAAAATCAAATAAAAAATAGTGTAAAATGAAAAAGTAACCACTTTTTTTTTTATAAAAATTGATACTTTTTTACTTTTTTAAAAAAAGTGACAAATACCAAAATAGCTCCAATCCACATGCTGATTAAAAAGTGAGGTTTGTTACTAAAAAAAATGACATTTTTAAAAAGTGATAGGAAAAAAGTGGCACAATAAAAAAAGTGATAGAAAAAAGTGACAAATACTAAAAAAGTGACGTGAATAAAAAAAGGTGACAAAACGTTCCAAAAAGTAACAAAAGTAAAAAAACTGCAAACATTCGAAAAAATGACAACACCAATCGAAAACAAAACATTTATAGCATGTTTGGTAGAAGCCATTTCAAAGAAACAAAAGAAAGTAGATTCTCAAGACTAATAGACTAGTTATAACATAGAAACTGAGGGATAAGTCCTTAGACAATTAGACGTGGTTTAGCATTCTTGATTAACCAACTAAGCAGTAGAGCCCTTAGCATCAATCTCATATGATCCTCCATTTCCAGTTGTAAATAATATATTCAGAAATTAAACTTTTTTCCTCTAGATTATAGAGCATGCAAGAAACAGGAGGAGGAAATGGAGAGTGATTGTAAATGCTCGAGGAAAAGAAGAAGAAATCAATCAAATAACATGGGCAAAAAGACCCACCAAACCATGAACTCCAATTTAGATCTCTCATCAACAAGTCATTCCCAATTATCCCCTAAAACTCCATCACTTTTGTCTTTCTTTCCATGCTCTATATATCCTAATACAAAAAATGTATACACAAAACTCAATTGCTAGAAACCATAAAGGGAACAATAAATTCCAAATAAAATACTCAAATTAATCATGACAAAATATACTGTTGGGGAAGTGAAGAACACCACTTTCTCTACGATCTAGAAACGAATTAGGAGACTCCCATGATTTTTCTTACAAATACGTAGAATTTGGAATAAGAATTTTTAAAAATAAAAAACATAAACATAAAACTGAACCCCACCTAATCTGCAATGCCAGCATACCCAAAATCCTCGCATGCTCATATTTGGTAATATACTTGGACGTTTTTCGAGGGCATTCAACAGGTTCTTCCTCCTAATTTTCTTCGCCTTCGCCTACAATGTCATCCGGAGCATCCTCTTCTTCTTCCAACTCTACACCTTCCTCTCAATTACCACAAAAAATAGTAAAATTAATAGATGGACCACGAAACCATGATATGTGATAATATGCAAACATAAAAAGAAATAAAGCTTCTTACATCGGGTTTGGGATCAATTGGCTCATCTTCGTATCTACAAAAAATAAAAAATTCTAGTTAGTGAAAATAAAAACCATAGTTGAACCCCGATCCCAATAAATAATCTTTGAGAACAATAATAAAATTAAATTGAAAAATTGACGAATTGCACAGACCCTCCGTCCATGTCGTAGTCCCCATCGGCCATTGTGTTCGTGTGGGTTTCGCGATTTGTTTGGGTGGCGCTACCTCCTCATCTCCATTGTCGTTGATGGGTTTTCCATCTTCCCCACTTACAGGTGAGTTTTGACTTTTGAGTGTATTTATTACGGGGAGTAGAAAATTTAATTAGTTTTAGGGTATTATTCTAATTTGTTATTTTTGAGGGTAATAGACCTAATTATCCCTAAAATTAATGGGAGATGAATTTAGGGTTTCAGTTCGATAACCCAATTAAGATCCAAGTTCGATAATCTGTTAACTACATGGAACAAATATGGATATATGTAAATCTGATCTGATAACAACCAGATCCGATTTTTTATAATAATATAATACATTTTATAAAAGCGTGTTTTTTATTATTATTTTTTAAAAAAAAATTTAACTGCTAAATTATTTTCTTTTTAGAAAAGAATACAAAGAGAAGCTTTGAAAATTGAAATAGACATTTCAAAATCCACTACGTTAAACCCAGGCATACAAACAGACCGTTCAAGAATCAAAACAAAATTCTCAAAAATTTATTTCTCCTCCAAATCAAATACTCACTATTGTGCTTCCTAGAGTTTCAATTTTTTTTTTTAATTTTTCACTCATCTCCATCTCATTTGCAGTAAGCCAGTAATAGTCACATCTCTTGCCTACTTTTTTCTGGTGATTTTAGCGGGTTTGTGTTTTTGCAGCCTTATTTCGTGCTTCTTACAGGGTTCTTTTTTATTTTTATGGACAATTTGGTTGTTAGATAAGTACTGCAATTACACAAGACATCATTTATTTATAATTTCCTTGCAATTAGAAAGTCATTGATTTGGTGGTGTATTTGACTAAAAAATTAAAAATTGTAATTTACATAATTTATTCTTTAAACATGTTATTGGGGATGTATGCTCACATAGAACACAAATTAAAAAGAGTTTCGTGTGTTCCACCATTCTTCCATTTTTTCCTTGTACGTTCTATAATTCTTGTACTACCTCTATATACCAATTATTCATTATTGAATGAGAATAACAGATTTTGTCGAATCTTCAATTAGTATCTTCTTGCATTGTTGCATTCTTTCCCAATTGTCTCATTTCAATCTTGATTTTAGGACTTTTCAGATACGTACAATGGCCGACAAGGACGGCACTAAAGCCGAGAAAAAGATGATGCTTGGAATGTTATACAAGTTGAAGATTCACCTCCACCTTCTCGTAAGAGTCGAAGATTGACATCAAAGGTATGGAATGATTTTGTAAAATTAAAAGGGCCAAAAGGAAATGAGATTGTACAGTACAAGCGTTGTCGTAAAGAATTTGTAGGGGAGAGTGGTAATGGAACTAGCCACTTAAAGAATCACTTGAAAATGTGTAATAGGTAAGGTAGTAGGGACATTGGTCAACAAATGCTATCCATTTCCAAAAGTTCCCCAGAGGCTGCTGTCGTAGTTAAAAATCATAAGTTTGACCAATTGAAAAATAGGATGGATTTTGCTAGATGGTTATCATGCATAATTATCCTTTTAATATGGTTGAACATGAATATTTTAAGATTTTTTGTAATGGTTCACAACCAATGTTTAAGCTTGTGTCAAGAAATACGGTAACGTCTGATGTATTTGAAGTTTACAAAAGTGAGAAGAAAAAGTTATACAACCACTTGGAGAAACTTCCAGATAGAATCACTCTAACTGCTAATCTTTTGACATCTGATCATCAATATATGGGTTATATATGCTCATGACATATGAGCTGTTCCAGCTGATAAGTGTAGTTTCTATACTTATTCGAGGTCCTAAATGATGATATTTTATTATTTTTTGGATAAAATACTACATAACATGTGTTATATTTCATTTTGTAGATAAAACTCAATGTTTGATAAAGAATTGGAGAAAAGAATGCAAAGATAGCCGAAAACGGCTCAATTATATCGAATACAAAGTTCGAGAACTGAAATGCAAATACTTAAAAGTTACTTTGAACCTCGCGATGAAGATTTGAGAGTGTTAGGCATCAATTAGATGAGGAAAAAAACCAAGAGGGATGAAATATAGTCCAAGTACTATTACATATCAACTTCCAACCGAAAAAGTTATGCTTCAGATTTTTAGTCTCAGTTTGAGACCCATTTTTGGCATATGAAATGTTCGAATTGGAAATATTGAAGAGTTGTAGGTCTTTGAGTTATCTTTACAGTGTACTTTGAATCACCTCAATCGGATATCAGAAGAAAAAGTTATCTCAAAAATGCCAAGAACTGTTCAACTATCGAAAATTAGGCGCCTTTGCCTGTAGGAGAGACGCGCGCCCTAGCGAGGCTGCCCAAACCCCCAAGGCGCACGCCTTAAGGCTAAAAGGGAAAAAAATCGATTTTCCTTATTTTTGTGTAATAATATAATGCAATCTTTTTTGTATCTTTTAAATACCAACATCGACCAGAACGTGGAGGGACCTCTTCTTGAACTTAAGTTTCATCATATTCTACATATTTTGGAGATGAAGAGCAAGTCAACATCAATTCAAGGCGAATCATACAATAATTTTGAAGATTCATATCCAGTTTGAATATTTGAGTAAAAAACGTGGATTTCTCCTACTTCTTC
>CAIGRH010019141.1:0-11256 GCA_903798295.1 Fraxinus nigra | reverse complement strand
ATTAACAAGGAGTTCTTCGAAATAATGTCGTAGAGAAAAATGGATTTTTCTAAAGTTCCGTCTAAACTAAAATCGAGTTGGGTCGATTTGGATCGGTTTGAACATAAAAAATTGGTTTGGTTCACTTAATTTTAATCATTGAAAAGTTGGATCGGGTTGGTTACAGTTTAAGCAACTAACCCGTCAATTAACCAACATAATCCGCTAATACATATTTTTTTTCATTTTAAAAATCATATTCTTAAACTTAAAAATAAAATAATAAAAACATAAATATAATTATTTCTCAAAATAATTTGCTTACCATCTATGTTTTTTCTACCAGAACTCCAAATCCAAAAGAAAGAAATGCAAGGAGAAGAATTGTTTATTGTAAACTNATTAACAAGGAGTTCTTCGAAATAATGTCGTAGAGAAAAATGGATTTTTCTAAAGTTCCGTCTAAACTAAAATCGAGTTGGGTCGATTTGGATCGGTTTGAACATAAAAAATTGGTTTGGTTCACTTAATTTTAATCATTGAAAAGTTGGATCGGGTTGGTTACAGTTTAAGCAACTAACCCGTCAATTAACCAACATAATCCGCTAATACATATTTTTTTTCATTTTAAAAATCATATTCTTAAACTTAAAAATAAAATAATAAAAACATAAATATAATTATTTCTCAAAATAATTTGCTTACCATCTATGTTTTTTCTACGAGAACTCCAAATCCAAAAGAAAAGAAATGCAAGGAGAAGAATTGTTTATTGTAAACTTTAAATTTAGATTGTAGCATTACTTTTCATTTTGATGTAACTATAGGATATATAGGATAATTTTTGGAAAACCAATCATTTACCATTTTACATTATATAGATTATTAAATACGTGCTATGTAGAAAAAAAAAATTTAAATATATAGGCACACAAATTTTTTAAACTTGGATAGCCAAATTTTTTTAACTTGAACAAATGTTCAAACCGACTAACCAAACCAAATTTACTCAAACCGATTTGGTTTGGTTGGTTCGGTTTCAACAATTGGATTAGATTGATTTGGATTGGAATTTACCTAAATTGATCAAGTCAATTTCGATTTGAGGTTAAACCCAAAACCAACACAACTCAATCTAACCCAACCTAAACCATGCCAAGGCCTAATTTTTAGAGCAATTCATGGTTGGATCGAAGATGCTCTTATGAGAGATTGGTTGACACAATGAGTTGTCTTTTCTTTTCTTTTTTTCATATTTTTTTTAATTTTCTTTTAATTTTTTTTTAACTAAAAGTTACGATATTTTAATCTTTTTATCAAATGTTTGATCTTTTTAACTGTCAATTGAATGGAAACCATCCAAAATGATTAATTTCACTCATTAATTGAAAGGTCAGTAGTGTTTACGTCAAGATTGAAGATTAGGGACCGTTTACGCCGTCCCCATAGATTACGGACCATATGGACCAATTTCTCGAAAAGAAAAAGTCATCAACTTTCAATATGAAATTCAAGAATTTTAATGTTCAAATGAAGAACATGAGGGATGGACATTTTTCTTATTTTCGTTTAGTCCATTTTAAGAAAAAAAAAAATTGTTTTAGAGAGTATCAAAAATCAAGTGAAAACAAGGAGGAAAATACTGAGTAAACAATGATGCAATGTTATCCATGTGCAACCTAAGAATTGGCAATCCTAAGAAGTCTATAGTGATCCATTTATGAAATGCAAATAATGAAGCATTGATGATCAATAAATAACAATAATCCATCCATCTTGAGTTGGATTATCAATTCAATAATTTAATTCCATTATTAAAATCACATAGTTAATAGCTAGTAATTTTGCATCACTGATATTAAGTAATAGTCCAGTTGACATCTTATATGACATTAAATAATAAATTCATTTAAATGTAAGGATACATGATTCGTTTAGCCCTTTTTGTGGTCATATAAACATTAACTCCTCAAAATAAAAAGAATTTTTATATTGATACACATGTAGAGCAGTTCATTTTTCAAATAATGAAATATATTTTCCTCTTGTTATATAAACTATTATGGATGTTTAATCATTTCGTTAACGAGACGCTGCTCAGGAAATTATGATATTGTTAAACACTCGGCCCCTGTTTGGTGTAGATTAAAATCAGATTTTTAGTAAATTTTAATAGAAGTTAATAAAATCCACGTTTGGCTCCTAATAAATCATAATTCATTTGTTTCTCTTTTCTTATCAACTACACATTTTTCAATAAAATAATATTACATGTAAATAAATAAAAAAAAATCTTTTTTTAACCACACATTCTTCAAAAAATTAATATTCCTCATTATAATGTGAAATAATGAAGGCCAAAAGGAATCAAAATGTGTGGTTGAAATTAATTTTTACTTTTAACTAATTAAAATTTGAATTTGATTCGTATCAAATAGGTCTTTGTTAAATAGAAAAAATAACTCATAAATAAAAAATAATATGTCTTTGTTAATGCAAACTTTTTAATTGCCATAGCATTTATACTTTTTTGACAAATGCATAAAGGCATACACAAAAGGGAACACGGCTAACAATTTGCACCAAGAGACAAGGTTCTGGAATTTCTTGATTTTTCTTGCCTTTTAATAAAGAATATTTTTATATGACTTTTCATTAGACTTATTCTAACGTGATCGTGTAATGGGTACTGGCAAAGGAAATCTTGATATGACAAAAGAGTAATGACATCATGCGTCGTCTTGCTTATGTCATTGCTTATGACAAAGAAAAAAGGGTAGTTTGTTTGTTTCTTTTTATTTTAGAGAACCTTTGAACCCATTTTTTTTTTCTTCAAAAAAGCTATTTGTACAGCACTTAAAGGGCTGTAAATTTACCGTCCTCTCTAATTAGTATGGAGCCCATTAATTTAATGGGCCCCACACTAATTAGAGAGGGCTGTAAATTTACTGCCCCCTTAAGTGCGGTAAGTCCAACACTATTGTTTTTTTTTTAAGTACGTTTTGAAATGGTGATTTGACGAGGGTTGTGTGATTAAACAATAAGATAAAAATTCGTGATTATTTTATTGAATATCATGTAACTGAAATTAAAAGAAAAAAATACATTTTAAAAATAATATGAACCAAACAAGAGCTCTTTTTTTTTTTTTATAGCGGTTGTCTTGTGATTTCGGGTCGACCCCTCCATTGGTGAAAATTTCTAAACTCAAAAAGTCAATTTGAGTTTATCACACACACAAAAAGTCTATTGTCTTGGATTGTAATCAAAGAATTTATTTATACAAGGAATTTTGGGGTTTTAAATAATATACAAATTTAAGAATATAAAAATGCAATTTAAAAGTCTAATTGTCTCTCTGTGTGTGTGTATGTATATTAAGTATGTTTGTTCTCCGTGAAATAGCGTGGTTACGAGTAATCTAATCGCTTATAAATTAATTATTGTTTTATATTAAGAGTTCTGTAATTTTAGAATTATCATTAAACTGTTATGTAAGATAGTAACTCGTTTGAGAATATTTAATTCATATTTGTCTCTCATTTTTTCGAAACTCATTTTTCTACATATTTATTTTCAATCACACATTTACACAATAAAATATTTTAAACATAAATTCAAAATTTTGTGCCTACACTTTAATCATGCGTTCTCCAAAATCTTACTATTCAAAATAATATTTTTTTAAAAAAAATGGCCACCAAATAGGGGCTTACTGTAAAATCAAAAACTCATTTCAAAGTTAAAACAGATTAAGCTATTGTTTGATCCTCATTATTTTCATAATACTTTTTTTTTTCTCTTTTTTTTAACCACACATTTTTCAATAAAATAATATTACATGCAAATCCAACTAAGATGAGTATATTGTTGTATTATTTAGATTTTTGAGATATTAAGTTTGATATTTATATTCTATGGGGCCGTTCGGTAGGGATTAAAATCAGATTAAAATTGAAAATCTAGCCATTATTGTTGACGTTTATTAGACGAGTGAGATCCAATAACGGTCATATTTTTAATTTTAATCCCTATCGAACGGGACCTATTAATCGATATAAGAATTTTATTGTTGTTTTATTAATTAAATCGAATTATATAGCTTCAAGTCAAAAACACAATCATAAATTTAAATTTTTCAATGGACAAAACTCAAAACCCATGGAGTGAAATAAAAATTCATTCCACTTGCCTTTGTCCTCTAAGAACGCGTTCGTTGTGGCTTAAAATCCAATTAAAATTAAAAATATAACCGTTATTAGATCTCACTCGTCTAACAAAAGTCAATAATAACGACTATTTTTTCGATTTTAATCCGATTTTAATCTCTACCGAACACGTTCTAAATAAAGTAATAAACACAAACAAGATACAAATCCATATAATTAGACCAGCCTATGGGTGCTTTAGTCATTTAACCCTTGTTTTCCCACAAGTCGGATTCTAATGAGATATGTCCATATCCAAAACGGTTCTCTCTCAACTTCGAAGAATTTAATAATTATATAAGAATTCAATGCATAGACCGAATTTCTTGGCATGCGTATCCTTGTTCACACTTGAACCAACCATTTTATTCATTCGTTACACCTTTAATATTCATGTTGACTACGTAAAATACTTTTTTAAAAGGATCTTTCATTAGATTACATTTCAAATACGAAAAGTTGGGTGCCCCACCAGGCCACTAGTTCTTTGTGAACAAGAAAGCTCTAACTGTCCATTCTTACTTATTCCGACGACAATTACAAAGCCCTACCTACGCGTAGTATGTCCCAATCACACTATTTATTTTATAGAAACTCGAATTTTAGTTTTCTGCGTGTGCACGTGTATGTATATTTATATTTCTTTACCAAGAATTTTTCATTGCAAGTAGGTTAACACATCGACAAAATGTGTGTACATAAGAATTGAATTAAAAGTCGAAGACAATCCGTTCACACTGTTTATTAATTATATTATATTTTTTGTTACATTTGAGTTGTGTTTGGTATGTACTATGTTTATGTGAATTCTTACATTCGAGCTTGGTCTTTTTGTGAATTCTGCTCAATTTCATGTGTTGAAATAAATTACATACTCATTTATTACACAGATGTATTAATGTGTATTTTTATGAATATACGTATAAAGATGAGGGTTGCCGCAATCTAGCGTCAACAAACGTGTCTATCATCGATAATGAGGTGGTGCGACGAGCTCAAACATTTATAGATTTTTGTCAAACATTGTATTGTATCCTTCTAGTCGTACAATGTCTTAGTTAACATGATGCAACAAGATTATCCTCAATTCTTATTTATGATAAATAAAACCGTGACCGACGACGTGCTAGATAAATTAGTTCTAAGAGTATAAATTTTTAGGAACAAATGTTTTGTAAATGTTATAAACTTCAATGATATACCGAGTACCAATTTAGCCCCGATTTGGTAGAAATTAATTTAATTATAATCCTCGTCAAATTACATACGTCTTAGTTCTATTACTCAGCCAACACGGTGGGCCAGGCAGGCGACTCGACACCAAGTCACCGGTCCTGACAGGTTCTTCCAGTCGGGAGGGACCAAGTCCTTTCACGAGAATTCTTCGTCTAAATTCCATATTATTTTAAATTTTTAAGTCTGTATTTTAAATCTCGTTTTCATATATTACAAATATACAGTAATCGGACCTTTGACTTAAAAATTGATATTGATCGATAAAAGAGTATTGTTGAAATTAAGATTTAAAATGAATACATGTAAATCATCTCTAATAGCTTACAACTATAGAAGAAATTGGTTCAATATTATAGTCGAAGTATTGATATTTATAACATATTTAAGGCTGGTTTAATGCAGAGTTCGTGTAAAATAATTTTTATGAAGAATGTGTGGTTAAAATATAGGAAAAAAATATGAGATCAAGTATAAAAATAATTGATTAGAAAAATACTATAAAGAATTAAAGTGAATTTCATTTAACTTTAAGTTTTAGGGTAAATAAATGATTTTTTTCTTAATGAAGTTTGCTAATCGAGCATGTACATCTTCACATAACCGTATTAAACTAAATATATAGCATTATTTCTTCACTTAAATAATAAAAATGGTAGCATCATTAATTCTAATCGTTCACTTAATTTGATGCAGCGCGAAACAATGAATTCAAACGAAAACTTTAAGAACACAATTCTGAAATCCACCAAATTAAAAGAAAAATAAACTCACGAAATTTTATTAATGGGAGATGAACGATGAATTAATCATTTATTTATCCTTGTTTACAAAAAAAAAAAAAAATCTAGTTTAAACAAACTAAATTTGCAGAGAATTTGAAATAATCTAAATGACAAAAATAGCACTAATACTTTAAAAGCAGTTTTTTAATCCTAAACGAACTTGAATAGCCAAAATACATCGTATTTAACTGTGATTCTACTCCTTGTCGTTCTCCTTCCAAAATGCTGTTATAGACCTAAACCGGAGCTCGACTATCTGTTCTACATCATAATTTATAAAAATTAAAGTAACATCAATTCTTTGCATGGATTTCAAGCTTCAAAATACATTTAACCAAAGTTTTCTGAAATTTCACTATATTTGCGGGGTGTCCTCAACTAAGATTTCAATAGAATTTAAAAGATTATATAAATCCTAATAAATTTCATGGATTTGAATAAGTTTCTACAAATTTCATAAGAATCTCATCAAATATGGTGAAATTCCAAAAGATTTGTTTATATGTATTATTAAGTTTGAAATCCATGCAAATTTTCTAAAATTCATCTATTAAAGAAATCTTTATAAATCCATTAGTTATTGAGATTACTTTAAATTTAAAGGATTTTATTGAATTTCATTATAATTTCAATGGGGACTGCTTGTTAGGTTTTTAGTTGTATTGGCAGTTTTTTTTTTAGACAAAATGATTATTGTAAAAGAAAATGATTATTGTAAAAGAGTGTAAAAGTCAAGAAATCTTTTGGGGGTTGTATAGATGAATTATGAGTCTTTGGGATCCATTATGGAATAAGGAGAAAGAGTTGTCGGATTTACGCTAGGCTGTCGTCTACTTGATGCTCGAACAAAAAAAGCAGAATCATTGTCGTCCGCCTATCGTTCGATCAAATGACGGTGTTTTTCGAGAAATCATAGTTCACAATTTTTAAGAGTTCTATTTATCCTATACTACTAAAATTCCTTATATTATAAATATCCAATGTCATTACGTTTTTGGTGGTGGTTGATCACTATATTATATCTTCATAACATCATTCCAACATCTAAGAATACATTCAAATATTGAGATTAAATTTTTTATTTTTGAGATAAATCAAACACAAGTTGGGAAAAACGTCAAAATTAAATAATCCAAAACACATACTTCCTAAATATAATCATGAATGTTCTTTATCAATAACTTTTAGAGGATACTAAAGATTGAGAGAAGTTGGACCAGAAGCACGGGAAGAGTACAAAAACAAGGTATTCTTAGTGATTCACGGGAGATAGACAATTCCAGAATATTGGGAACAGGTGAGAGTGAAACATGTTCCAATGAGTTTTGGAGATTGCAAGAATTAGATCAGCGAATCTAGTAGGATTTTTAGGCTGGATCATACTGTAAGTTCTTATTGTTTATAGTAAAGACTATTGGCTTGATTTCGAGATTTTTACCCAGTTAAAGGTTTTCTACATTAACAAATCTTTTTTTTCCCTTACTACTTTATTTATTATTGTGACAATTCAAAATATGATAACTTGACTTGATTGACTAAACATTTAGAACAATTAAAAAGTAAATTGCTGCTTTTAATTGGTCTTTTTAATTCTGCATTATTCACCACCTCTAGGTGATTATAGAGTCAAATTAGTAACTTTTAAGTGGTAGCAAAGCCCATATTTGATTCTTAACTCTAGTTTTCTTGATGAGTTGTTCATTGTGTGTTCCGTCATATTTTGATGGCAGTAATTATGCCTATTGAAAAGTTCAAATCAGAGTTTCTAAAATCGATGGATGAGCGTATCTGGTTGAGCGTAGTTAATGGTTGGGATGCTCCTTCTAGTACTGTTAATAATGTAATCACCCCCAATCCCATAGCAAATTAGTCGAATGTTAATCTAGATGAGTATAATTGGAATAGTAAGGCTTTGCATGCTTTATTTATGGTTGTGTCACTAGAAAAATTTAGGTGTGTGTCTATGTTTGTTGTTGCTAAAGAGGTTTGAGATATTTTACACACCACACATGAGGGAACTCAAGCTCTTGAGAATTCAAAATTACAGATCTTCACAACTATGTTTGAAAAGATTATGATGAAGGATGATGAGACATTCTATCACTTCTATGCAAGCTTGAATGACATAGTTAATTTTAACTTTAACCTAGGCGAGAGAATTCATGAGCTTAAGATTATCAAAAAAATCCTTAAATTCTTACCTGCGAGGTTTAGGCCTAAAATCACGACTATAGAGAAGATATGGACATAGATGCTATTAAGGTTGAATAATTAGTTGGATCTCTCCAAACTTATAAACTAATATTAATTAAAACTAAGAAAGATAAGTCTTAGGACTTGAACACTGTTAGAGATGATTATCATGATTCTTTTGATCCAGAATCATTTGATGATGAGAAAATAACATACTTTGATAAAAAAAAAAATTCAAAAAAATTTTTCAAATAAGAAGAAAACTAAAGAGAGATATTGAAATGATCCAATAAGACTAGAAATAAATCTAAATATGTGAGATGTCATAAGTGTCAAGGTTTGGGCCACTATAGAAGTGAGTGCTTTAATAGTAAGAAAAATCAGGATAAAGTTATGAATGTAACTCACACTGATAACGAGTCTAACTCGAATAATTAAAGTGAGAGGTCCACTCATGAGGAGAGTGGGAAGTTTATGGCCTTCACTACTAGAATTAAAGGTGAATCTGATAAGGACGGTGAGAGAAACTTGTAGCTGACCTTCAAGAGTCTACCTTGTGCCTCAATAAGTTAGATACTGTTAATCAATCCCTAGAGTCTAAAATTAAGAATATTACAGGTGATCTTGAGAAGTCCTTTAGGAGATTTAGTGAACTGACCATTGAGAATCATAAATTGGAAATCCAAGTTAAGAACATTTTTAGCGACCTAGAATATTCCAAGTACAACATTGTGCTTTCTATAGTGGTTCTGAGAAGTTTGATAATCTTTTAAGGATGAACAAGCCTTCCGATAACAAGAGTGGTCTAGGCTATGATACTTCTAATCCTCATGATGTGAGAACTTCTAAAACCACATTTATCCCTACTACTAATAAGATTCAGAGAGTAGGTAATCCCATTAGACTACATGGGATGTTTCCAAATAGAAATCAATTTCAGAAACCACGTAGATTTGGTCATAGATTTATTCCTACATGTTTTAGTTGTGGTGAGTTGGGACATATAAGGTCTAAATGTAATAAACTTGTGAAAAGGAGTAGAAGTCAGGACATATTTAGTAGAGTTGACTTTCTTGTTGATTAGGTGAGTCAACAGTCTGTGTTATTAAAACTATTGACTGCGAATAATTATGTTTCTAACAAGGTCTGTGCTAAAAAGACTGGTCTGAAACTTTTTGAAATTGATCACGATGCTCTTAAATGTAAGAGTATTTGTATACATAATTGATTAGATATTTTTGATGTATGCTTATATTTATTAAATGCAGTTTATTTATTATTGCATGCATCTCATATTTTTTGTTTTACCTTTTAGGTAGTTTAAATTTTTTTAAATAAAAAATTGAAAAATAAAGAAGGGGATTTTTTTCACTACAACATGATATATGATTTACTGGAATATGCGTGTTGTGACCAAGTATAAGTTTAATTGATGTATCGTAGTATATTTTCTATTACTTTGTTTAGGTATGTGGAGTACTTAGTATAAATTTCTATACGTACCATTTGTACTATATGTATCATCTGTACTACATACACTATTATCTTATGAGTGAATCTTGATTACGTGTATGAGATTTGGGATGACAGTCATTTGTTAGTAAGATGATCTTGAATATTGATTGACTTTAATTTAGTATACATAAACTATAGTATATCTCCTTAAATGAATTTTTTTTCGTCTTATACCTTTTTTTAACTTTATTTGACTCAAGCAATTAAGTTCGAGGGGTTTCTTATAACCCATACCCTATGATCAACTGACTTGGAGTTATCGACTCAAAACTCGTGACATGGGTCATCTTAGTCGTTTAATGGAGAAGAGTCTACACATAAAATGTTAGTAGAGTTGACTTTCTTGTTGATTAGGTGAGTCAACAGTCTGTGTTATTAAAACTATTGACTGCGAATAATTATGTTTCTAACAAGGTCTGTGCTAAAAAGACTGGTCTGAAACTTTTTGAAATTGATCACGGTGCTCTTAAATGTAAGAGTATTTGTATACATAATTGATTAGATATTTTTGATGTATGCTTATACTTATTAAATGCAGTTTATTTATTATTGCATGCATCTCATATTTTTTGTTTTACCTTTTAGGTAGTTTAATTTTTTTTTTAAATAAAAAATTGAAAAATAAAGAAGGGGATTTTTTTCACTACAACATGATATATGATTTACTGGAATATGTGTGTTGTGACCAAGTATAAGTTTAATTGATGTGTCGTAGTATATTTTCTATTACTTTGTTTAGGTATGTGGAGTACTTAGTATAAATTTCTATATGTACCATTTGTACTATATGTACCATCTGTACTACATACACTATTATCTTATGAGTGAATCTTGATTGCGTGTATGAGATTTGGGATGACAGTCATTTGTTAGTAAGATGATCTTGAATATTGATTGACTTTAATTTAGTAGACATAAACTATAGTATATCTCCTTAAATGAATTTTTTTTCGTCTTATACCTTTTTTTAACTTTATTTGACTCAAGCAATTAAGTTCGAGGGGTTTCTTATAACACATACCCTATGATCAACTGACTTGGAGTTATCGACTCAAAACTCGTGACATGGGTCATCTTAGTCGTTTAATGGAGAAGAGTCTACACATAAAATGTAAAAAAAAAAACTGAAAGTAAAAATAGAAATTGTGCAGAAATATATGTATGCTCAAAGTTAGGGGAGAAAATAATAATATACATGAAAATTAAACTTTATTTATAGTTCCTAATATTTATTATTAGTTTGATATTCGTTAGTAGGGGAATAAATTTATTTAACAATGATGTTTAACATGTCATTTCTCACAAATTTAAGGTTTGGAGTCTTGATCACAAGAAATTAGTGG
>CAIGRH010019093.1:0-10087 GCA_903798295.1 Fraxinus nigra | reverse complement strand
CTTATTTCAAGAACTACATTATGGGCACATCAAATAGTTCGAACATATATCAAAAATAGTTAAAAATACGTTAAACATGAGTCTTTAAAAAGACGTCTAACTCGCATTTTTTTTTAAAAAAAATTCAATTGTTTCATTAACATTTATTATTTTTGCGATACAAATTTTTCAATGTAATTTTCATCATTTTATTAGGAAATTTTCAAAAAATTAAATTCCGAAATTTTACATCCGAAAAGTCATATCCCATGTAAATTTTCGGATGTAAAATTATATGGGGTATGATTTTTTTGGACGTAGATTTTCGATTGTAAAACTTAACATGGACGGGGGTTTTAGTGCCTATGTGCATAAATTGGGCTGCGTATTTTATGTTTTTACTTTATAAAATACAGTATTTTTAAGGAGAAAAAGGAGGGAAAGTTACTGGGGGGTAATTTTCACAAAAAGGAATGAAGTTCAATAAATTTTTTACCACAATCCAAATCCAGTCCACTAACATACAAACAAAACATAATGGATTTTCAGTGTTTTCTATTTCAAAAATTATATTTTTGTTGAAAATTTGAAAATTATGTATGAATTTCCTATAAATTTTCAAGATACGCGTTATTTTAATTATTTGTTGGTCTAGAATAACTAAAATAATATTAAAAATAGGAAGTCGGCTTTAAGCTTTGCCTAGATTTGACGTCCACGCCTTAAAAATTCCTCTCAAGAAAATTGTGGGTTTCGTAAAATAATGCACTTTAAGAAAATAAGTACCAATACAATACAAGAGCTACTGTTGATGAAATACTATTGTGATTGTGTTTAGTTTTTAACCACTATTCACGATATGGATTGATTTTAAGAATGTGAGATTTTTACACAAAAAATGCCTTTATTTGGTGGAGAATAAAATCAATTTTTTAGTAAATTTTAATAAAAATTTATAAAATGTGTTATTGAAAAGCTATATATCATATCATATGAAATGTGTGGTTAAAATTAATTGATTGACTTTAACTTAAATTAAAATCTAAATTCTAATCACTACCAAACATGGGCTAAAATTAGCAATTTAGTTATTTTAAAATGATGAGTGATACTCCCTGTACAAACGGTATAATTCTCTACGGAGTATGGACTCAGCTGATAACCTCATCATCTTCAACTAACATTTCCTTAATTCAAAGGAACTCCACTTTAATACACAATATTATACAAGTAAAATTTATATTTCTTTTACTTTCTAATTTTTATGTTTTCCCCTTAATTGATAATCGACTCATTAGGAGAACGGGTAAGAAAATGCATCTACTACACAGTCTTGAACATGATTGAAGACAGGAAAAAAATGCTTTTTCCCCATGTCATGCGGGTATAAAATATTGACTCAATAATGTAGAACCATATATGTCCAACTTTCTTTACACCTCTAAGTTCAAAGAGATATAATTCCAAATTACCAAAAAAAAAAAATTCAAGTTCGCTAAAAGTCACAGTTCATAGACTAAAATATAGTGACATTCTCAATAAAATAGGCAGGGCAGCCACTGATTAGATCAAACAATGATGAAAACTATGTCAATCAAGTCATAAATTGATTAAAAATGACCGGGAAATTAGTGTAAGATCACTGTAAGTTGTCCATAATTTATTGAAATAACTCAAAAATAGTTAAACATTTACTCAGTCTTTCAACAATAAATTTTTGATAACTGAAATGATCTCCCAAGCAAGCTTTTCATCTGCTGTTGACCAGGTGCAGCAGAAATACACTGTTTCAGGCATGCATTGCAAACTAGCAGTAGTTCTGTGAGGGCAAATCTCTTTTGAACAAACAGAGACGTAAAATGACTCAATTTGAAGATGTTCACCACAATCCTGGATGCTTGTCTCAGGGAATTTGCTCGAAAGCTTTTCAAACAATAAGTGCAGCCAAAAGGATTTGTCGACTGTTGATTGAGAAAGAAATGCATTTCTCATATCTGAATTCACAATGTATACTGGGCAACAGTTTGCAAACTTGATTTCATGACTTTCCACTCCTAACATAGCCATGAGTTCATGTTGATGTAAAGCTTTTGTATTTTGATTTCTCTGAACCATTAGTATCCCTTCGGCCATTCTGTCATCAAAAACCTGCAACCCTGGCTTTGTTCTTGCATCGCTAAAATGAGAACCCTTTTCTGAACATTTTCTTAAGAACTTCAAGTTTGGGCTCAAGGTACTTCGCAAAAGTGCATCAGAGGTACCAACTTTTACATAGTGAGTTGTAAAAGGAATGCTCACAGTTTCATTATTAGCAGGGTCGAAACATTGGATTCCCATTTCAGATTGAATTTTTTCTTTCAGTTTAGCTATTTTAGGCTTTTCTCCATGTACAAGAATCACATTCTTAGGGGATAGAAATTTCACAAGATCCAGGATTCCTTTGGCATCAGTATGAGGACTAAAAGACAACTGATGGATCTAGAAAAATAAGGGACACAGTTAGGTATATAAATAAAAAGTAAAATAATTATGACAGAGCCAGAAGAAGTTTGATCACAGCAAAAGCAGTCAGTTGTTGCCACTTCGAATACACAAGAGTACAACTTCGTGGAAAAAATATAGACTTTCAACAAACTTGCTGTTTAGACTCGGGGTCATTTAAACAAGGCAACGCACGATCTATCTGAGGTTATATGAGCCTAATTCTAAACAGTGACAATTGACCAAATCTCCAAGACTATTATCAACTTCTATTTGACCACCAGTTCGAGGGTGAAAAGCATATAAATAATTCAAAGTGTTTGCAAACAATTTCAAAGTTTTTATAAAAAAATTAGTAAAAACTTTACATTGGGTCACAAATAATGGTTAAATGGAAAAATTGAAAGTGGACAATTTCCTTGGTAACAATTTAGCAACATTGTAACAATAAATAGTTTTGGAACATGCAATGAAGTGGGTCATTTTGAAGAAGTCCACAACTACCGAGAATCAGATTTCTAACAAATTCACATAATCCTAGAACAAAGTCCGCACTAGATTTCGCCAAGATGTATGTCTAATTAGTAGTGTAAGAACTAGTGCATTGTTATTAAACTGACCTTACTAAGTGTGGCACTGGGACGCAAGTAACATCTTTTTCGACAAACACCAATAAATAATTGATTTATAAACTGAAGATTGACGATTTCAACGAAGAATATTAACTTTGAAGATTTTCATTTCACATGGAATATTATGTGGAGCACTGCAACACAATATCCTAGTACATGTACAAAAGTGATGCAGGTCTTAGGTTACCAACAAAATATCTATGTTCAATAAAGATTTTAACTAACTGCAAACAATCAACTGACTGTGAGAACCCATCAGTTAATGGGAAACAATACCATAATGACAAAATTAAAATATTAAGTGAAATATCCCCACACAGGGACCCAAGTTCCGATAGTTGTAAAATAAGGCTTGTTTGACTCTTGAGAAGCAAAATATATAGAGAGGGTTTAAGAACCTGACACTGCACGTCGATTTGTGTATCCTTGTCGATATTAATTTTGGCAGGTGTTTTACCTGACATCAGTTTATGTCCTATAGTTCCAGCCACACAATACCTAATTAAACAATACACAGAAGGATTAATGCAATCCAAACAAGCAAGCAAACATAATTTAAAGTTGAAATAACTAAAATAATGAAAAATTGCATCAGAGGATGTTTCCAACCTACCAATGTTATAGCAAGTTGGTCGGCTTAAACTGTTAGAGATCAGACACATTTGTTTATTTAGATTGTCTCCAACACATCTCATCACGTGTGGCTACATTCAAGTTTAAATCAAAGGAACAACACGAAAGAATTTCATAATTGGGTGAACTCAAGACCTTTGTCCGTTCAAGTGTAATGTTGAACTACCTCATCTGAAAGCTTATATTGTTGAAACAAATTTATCTATTTTAAAGTTTGTCTTTAGCAATCCACAACCTTTAATTCTAGGCATATAAATAATCTCAAGTTCGTACCATCTTAGTCCTTAGTACCTCATCTAAAAGCTTATATTGTTGAAACAAATTTAATATTTAAAAGTTTGTCTTTAGCAATCCACAACCTTTAATTCTAGGCATTTAAATAATCTCAAGTTCGTACCATCTTAGTCCTTGGCGAACGGTTTCGGTCTATTTGATTTGTTACAAAATCATTTTTTTGTTAAAAAGACCATTATCCCTTTTATTAAAATAACAATAAATTAAAAAAAGGAAAATAAAGAGAAGAAAATGAAAATAAAATGACAGGAAAAAGGAAAAATCCCTCGACCCCCAACGCTAACCCCCACTGACCTGATGCTTGCAGGGGGAAGAGGACGAACCAGGAAGTGGTGGTAAACAACCATATGGTTGGGGTACGAGAGGTAGGGGTGGGGTTACAGGGGGAGCAAATAAAAATTTGTGTTTTTTCTTTTCTTTATATTTCCTTGTTTATTGGGTTTCATTAAAACTATTTGTGTTTACACATTTTATCTTTGAAATAGTGTTACTAATGTGAGCTAAGGTGTTACTAAATCAAAAGATAAAGTGAAAAATAACAGACAAATTAGGTATATCACTTGTTTCCCTGGTTCTTTATTTATCAAAATAGACACGTTGCTCAATTCTTCATAGAGCTTCAGGATAGAAAATATTTAGATTATTTTTTGATGAAATCCAATTTTATCAGCTCAATCAGTTCATGAAAAGTCCAAACAAAGTCTTAATATTTTAATACTATAAAAAATGAAAATTTTGTAATCAACAAAATATGGCCATACCCTGGCAGTGTAACAAGGTTACGTTCATATGGAGCCCACTGCTTGAAAACTTCAAGAGAGAAACCCCCACTTATCATCCCTGGAGTAGCAAAGAGAACACAAGGTCCTGGAGCATTTATCAGGGAACGGTCAAAACTGCAGACTGCAACATTCAAACATTAGTTTTATTATGACAGATTTGTTTATGTACTTGTATCTATAATAAAAGAATAGTCAAGGTAAATAGTCGAGCGCATTCAGCACAAGCAAAGGTTGCTGATAATCTTAAATTAGAGAGATTTAATTTGTATGTTTATGACAACCAATGGATATAACATATTAAGCACATAGCTGATTTGTCCAAGAAGCAATTTCTTATGCCTCTGTTTGGTCTGGACTAAAATCTGATTTTAATCCAAATCAAAGTCAAACAATCAATATTAACCACGCATTTCTTTCATGGGTCCCACAACTTTTCAACCACGCATTTCAAATTTTTTTTATTACAATCTACTAAAAATCTAATTTTAATCCCCACCAAACACCCTCTATATGACCTAACTAAAATCTATGGAAAGTTGTATTGCATAGGAATATAAATGCTCAGCGGATAACCTTAAAACCTGAGAACGATCCTCAGAAGTGTGTAACATATTTGGTGAATAATCCCATTTATACAGTCCCAAGTAGGGAAAGGATTAACAAGTTTAGTTAGTACTAGTTTAAGAGTTGCAAATTTGTAGTTCAATCTAAGTGAAAGTTGGAAACTGATGTATATTCACAGCTGTTTATTTTTCATATAATATGGACAAGAATCATGTAAGAAGGCAAGCCTTAGTAGAATACTAGCAATGATCAGAAATCATAAATTAAAGAATGCAGATACCAGAGTCAACAACATTCCAGAATGATATAACCCAATGAAAATATGATCTATTAAATGAACCTAAAATGAAGTTACAAAAATGAGTGTTTGTATTTGATTTTCCAGTAGTAGTGATAGACCTAATTGGGGTGTGAAAAAAGGATTCATATAGTTGACCCTGAAATTTGCAGGCAATAAGGATAATTTAATGTCATTGCAATGGTACTCCAATATCACATGGAGAAGCCAATACAAGTACAAGCATTTAATTATAGTTCATCAATACTCATGTTAATCATACTTCATTGAAGTAAAAACAACCTTAAAATTTAGTGATATAGAAGGCAACCACTTAATAGGTGTGGAACTACCTTATCTAAAAGCTTTAGGCTTTAGATGGGATAGTTTTGGGTAAATTTCATTTGCAATAACTATAATTTAACTCTAGTGTCAATAAGGTAAATACTTCAATTTTCTTCAATTAAGTAACTAGAATTTAATATAGTTTCACCAGGGTAACTACACTAATTTGATTTTATTTATATAACTACAATTTAAATTTCTTTCAATTAAGGTATCTTCGTCTAATTGCACTTGCACAAATCCGTGACATGAGTTGCTGAAGTAGAATAAGTATAATGTATGGTACTAAAACAAGCAAATGTCCTAAATTTAAGTTTCTTTGCCACCTATTTCTAAAAATTGTGCACGTGCCGAAACTTTTATGGTAACATGTGAGAGAATGTGACGAAGACAAAGTTTATAAAATAAATTAGCCTCTTCTCTAACAGCTTAAACTTTTAAACGGTGTGGTTCAAGTTTCAACGGTATGTAATGACATCAAACTCGACCAATACTCTGCTGGGTTGAAATAGGAATGTTTTGTCACTTAAAATATTTTTTTGACAAAAATACTGCATCAATCCTTTAAATACAAAAAATTCAACAAGGGAAGTACCATGTTTGAAATCAAATGCATTGCGTGTAGCATAAGAATCTTTCACTTTTTGGCTGGTCCAGTTGATGAGCATTTTATAGTACATATTTGCTTGAAGAGTCAAACCTGAGAGATTAATAGAACTATAGTCATTGGAAGTTTGAAGCAATGACTATGAGGAATACTGTTGAAGATTAAATGAAGAATAAATGGGTTCTGATACAGTGGCAATGAGCCTCGCTCACATGTATGTTAACAATCGGCAAAAGATCAAGAACTTACTGGAGCTTGTAAAACAATATTAAAATAGCAACAAATTTATTCTCCTTGTTTGAAAAAAACTCTTGCACAAAGATAAACTCAAATACGGCAAAACAGTAAACAAAAATTGCCTAATTCTTTCCATAGACATGCATTAACCTTTCAAATACGGCAGTGCAATAATTGCCATGTCCAATGATGCATGCATTTCTCTTTTCTTACTTTTTCTGATGCATCCCAGCTAAAGTTCAAGTGAAGTGTCTGAAACCTCTTTTGAATATCCCACGATACTTGAAGAACTAGGCATTATTTACCATATAAATACTTGGTATTTTACGACATAAATGTGGAGAGATTTTGAAGATGCATCAATTTCAATGAATTTCCCCATTAAGATGGATTTGCATCCATAGGCGAGAAATAATCAAAATGAAATGTACTGACCCCCATTATCCTTTATTGGGAGCTCTCAGGTTCAAATAAGAGTAGAAGATGTCAAAGTCTTAAAGGGTTGCAAACAATATCTTAAAGGTATTAGAAGATTCCTTTATATAGGTGCATATAGCATCACGGTAAACAAGATTCAAAGTATTCCACCTAATATATGGCTGTGTAGGATTTGAGCAGATGTGTAGCTTGATTTTATTTGTCTTTTCCTTATGCGAATACATGACTTCCACCCCCTTGGTTCTCGTAAATAAATTATGTACTCAACGGGAGAGAGAAAGGAGTGTCTTCACAACACTTGGTCCAAGATGCACAAAAAATGCCCTGATGGAAATTTTTATTTCGTTGATCCATTTATTAGTCAAGGCACGAAAGAGATTCTACCTGCTGAGAAATAAATGGGAACTTTAAGATTCATCTGCTCCCAATAGTCATCTAACAGCATACAGAGTTCCTGTATGTAAGAGCTAAGTTGTCAGACAAAGATGCACATCTGGAAAGGCATGAATGACAAATAATTTCACCCATATTGCAATAATATAAGCCTCATAGTAAGTTCAAATCATTGATAGTTAATTAAAATAACTTAAATGAAAAACATAGACCTGTACTTGGACAAGATAAAGTAAGTCATTGCTAGGAAAAATTTAGAGTGAAGTGACAACTGTTAACAAATAAAATCCTTAAAAATTCTGCTTGCTCAAGTATCTAACTTATTAGTCTGATATTCCTCCACTATAATTTCTCTTGAAAGACAATTCATTTGTTATAAGTTGAAAAGGTAATTCAATATTAAATTGCAAAGCAATTCATTCTAGAAACTAGCATGTAGTGTTTAATCCATTTGCAAAAAGTTGATCCACTCAGATTAAAATTTCAAATTAACAATTATTAAGTTTACAGTCATATTTTATTAGATTATTTATTTTAATGTTTGTATTTACCAAAGTTGAATAGTTCAATATTAGTTGTAACTTTTCCCACTACATAAGCATTTGTGGAAAATGGGTGAATATGCCCAAAATTCTAGTGCTAAGGTTTATGTAATTATCTATTGAAGGATGTAAAAATAATGAAAATTAGTGTCAATTATTGCAAATTTAAATATAGATCTCTTGTGGATCTTTTGGGAGGTTTAGGTTTCCTCGAACAAACCTATTATGTTTTCTTTTCCATCTTATTAGATCTTTAAAAATATGAATAATAGAAGGTGTTCATAACATTTAGAGCTGGGAAGGGCACGGAGAAGGCTAATGAATTTATCTCCAAAACAACATTTTGCTAATTAATCATTATCAGCTATGTGTGCACAAAGGTTTGGATTAAAGTGAAGATGCTAACAAATTCGAAAGGATCGTTCAACTTCAAGTTGGACTTCGAATAATTATATCTAGTGCTGGACATGAAAAAAACTTTCAACATCAAGCACTAAACACCCCATTTGAAGAGGTCTCACAAGTTCTGTATCTCTACGGTTTCATTCTCAGTTCTGGTCAACGATACCCCTGAGGGTTATTTTCGGAGTAGTAGAGGGTTGAGGCAGGGGGATCAATTGTCTCCATTGTTATTTGTTATTGTAATGGAGGCATTTAGTAGGATGCTTGAGAAAGCGAGGCACAAGAATTTGATCAAGTGTTTTACGGTTGGTCAGCTGCAAGTGTCCCACTTGCTTTTTGCGGATGAGACACTGATTTTATGTGAAGCGGATGAGGAGCAANTTGTACATGCTTAAGCGATGTGGTTTTGGGGATAGGTGGTGCAAGTGGATTCAATTCTGTTTCTCGATTGTTTCATTCTCAGTTCTGGTCAACGATACCCCTGAGGGTTATTTTCGAAGTAGTAGAGGGTTGAGGCAGGGGGATCAATTGTCTCCATTGTTATTTGTTATTGTAATGGAGGCATTTAGTAGGATGCTTGAGAAAGCGAGGCACAAGAATTTGATCAAGTGTTTTACGGTTGGTCAGCTGCAAGTGTCCCACTTGCTTTTTGCGGATGAGACACTGATTTTATGTGAAGCGGATGAGGAGCAATTCAGGAACTTACGTCGGTTGATGTTATGCTTTGAAGTGGTGTCTGGATTGAAGATAAATCTGGGGAAATTCAAGGTTATTCCGGTAGGAGAGGTCACTAATGTGGAGGAACTAGCTGTTATTTTGGTTTGTAAGGTTGTACAATTACCGATGTCTTACCTTGGACTCCCTTTAGAGGTGCGGTTTAAGAACATTAATATTTGGAATACTATTGTGGAAAAGATAGAAAAGAGGTTAGCGGGATGGAAGCGTATGTATCTCTCGAATGGATGTTGTCTTACTCTCGTTAAATCTACTCTATCGAATATCCCTACTTATTTTTTGTCACTGTTTCTTATTCCTGTTGCAGTGGCGAATAGATAAGAGAAGATTCTAAGAGAGTTTATGTGGGCAGGGCCGGTTAATTGTGGAGTAGTTTGCTCTCCTATGAGGATGGGTGGCCTCGGATTGAGGAGGCTCATTTTATTTAGTAAGGCACTATTGAGCAAATGGTTGTGACGGTTTGGAGTGGAGAGGGAGAACTTCTGGAGAGAAATCATTGGGGTGAAGTATGGAGTGATGGAAGGAGGCTGGTGTTCGGGTGATGGTTGTAGGTCTTACGGGGTGAGTTTGTGGAGGTATATTCGACGTGGTTCGAGCGATCTTTGGGACAGATTGACTTTTGTGGCGGGGAATTGAAATAATATCAGATTTTGGAATGACTGTTGGTGTAGAGATATACCGCTAAAGGTGAGATTTCCTTGGATAAAATGATTTGAACCACTTATTCGAAAATGGGCATTTTCCCT